>CM068345.1:1834531-1902031 GCA_034769755.1 Odontamblyopus lacepedii
TCCACCTCCTCTAGAAACGACTTTAGCTTCAGATGGACTGAGTTCCTCTTTAAAGCCCTCGGCCTCCTCTCAGTCATCTTCATAATAAAGCCTCTGCCTCGTCAAGGTTAAGAAACACCAAAAGCAAAGGGTAAATGCTGTTTTTAAAAGTCAAAAACAGGTTTCACAGTTGTTTTTGTGTCGTTTATTTTGTGTTCTCGACATTCACATGTGTCACTTTGAGTTCTGACACTTCTGTGAATCTACAGTGCGAAGAATCATCGAAATAACCATGAAAGATAAAGGGGAAAGTGTCCAAACTGGACGTGTAGTGTGTATGTGTACATAGTCTGGGGCTGTACCTATGTCTGTGGCCCTCGGGAGCCCCGTGTGGCCCTCAGCAGCCCAGGCCGCTGAAGGACCCGATCCTCTCCAGACGGACCCCGAAGCAGCTCCTCAGGCCGCCCTTCTTGAAGCGGCTCCCCGACCGTCTGGAGATCCGGATCAGGTCCTGGAGCAGCCGGGCCAGGGCGTTCTCTTTGACGGACAGCGCCGAGTTCGCCTCGTCCTCGCTCTCCTCCCAGGGGCCCACCTCGGGGGCCCCGAACACGGCTTTGACCGAGTCTGTGTCGAGCATCTCCACGGGCTCCAGCTCCTCCTGCAGCAGCTCCTTCAGGCTCTGAGGACACGACACGTTCAGGATCATTATTCTGCAGCGTGGACGTCACAAAGTCCATTTTAATGCACTTTTATTCAATGTCTCGTTTTATTAAATCAAACTCGAACAAAGGATTTAAAGTAGTGACCTAAATATAGTTAATAATGGAAATATAATCCTCAAAACAAAGAGAATTCATAAATTATAGTAAAAAAGGAGATAAGTTAATACTACTACTACTACTAGTAATAATAATAATAATAATAAAAAAAAAAATAATAATAATAATAATAAATATAAAAAATAATAATAATAAAAATAGTAATAATAATAATAATAATAATAGTAATAATAATAATAATAATAATAATAATAATAATAATAATAATAATAATAATAATAATAATAATAATAATAAAAAGGGGGAAGAAAAAATTAAATACCTTTAAAATGATGCTTTAAGATGGTAGTAAAAAGTAAAAGCTGATGTTGGGGCATTTTGTTTTTTTTAGATTTGTTATATATATTGTTCTATGTTTTGTTTGTTTTGATGTTAATTATTGTATTTTGTATTTTATTGTCTTTAATTAAACAAAACAAAAATGGAAAGAAACAGCTGGTAAAACATGAAGTAAATAAGAGGTAATATTATTCTAAAATAGTGACTTATTTGATGACAGTTTTTAATCATTTAACCAGGGCCTGTTGTCCGGGGGCCCCGGGGTGTTTGGGGCCCAGAATTAGACCCTTTTCTTATTGATTTAATATCATGACTCGTTTTATTCGATCAAACTTGAACGAAACAGAGATGGTGGAACGTTAAAGCTGATTTTTGAGTGTTAATATTGTTCCTTAACTGTATGAACCCCCAGGCCCCAAACGCATCTGCATTTCACCCGTTTATTATCCAAGCTCTGATTGGCCCGTCCGCCTGTCACTCAACTCGATGGGCGGAGACTAGTTTCCAGATTAACTTCGCCTTAAACAGGACAAAACCGGCTAAAATATTCACCTTTTCACATTAAATACTTTGAAAATGAGTCGTCTGGAGACATTTTTTTTAGTTAAAAAAATACATAATAAAAATAAATAAATAAATAAAATATATAAAATAAAATATATACAATAGAATAAAAAATAAAAAGATAATATTTTATGTAGAATTAATAAATAGTTAGTTTAGGGAGCCCATATAAACTGCCAAAAAAGATGATGGTTTGTTTACTGGTGTTTTTCGGTAATTGGTGAGTACAGTGTAAAAGCTGCATTGTGTAACTTTTCTGGTGGAGGATCCGTGAAACGCTTTTCTCCATGGAGATGTTATCACGTCATCTGGAATGTTCCGCAGTATGGCTTTAAACCTTTCTACTTTCCTAAAGACTAAACCTGTTTTTCGAGGGATTTTTGAGCTCTAAAACCGCTTGTAACAGAATAAATGTAAAGCGGAGCTGTTTAATGTCACACTGCGGAACATTCCAGGCAGAGCAATGACGTATCCATAGAAACAACCAAGCAAAAAGTTTCATAGTGCAGCTTTAACCACATATTTTAAGTTGATTCACTTCTAAAACAGTCGCTTAGAATCGATTTAAAATAATGAAATAGAAAAATATGGAATTATTTAACACAAATATCTTCAAATCCTGATTAAAATGAGAGTTTAAATGAGTGAATCTGACAGTAATTGTTTTAAAATGCTGAAAAGTGTTTGGAGCTCACCTGGACGTCTGCGGGTCTGGAGGACGCCGGCTGGATCAGGAGCAGCGCCGACAGGGAGCACAGGGCCAGGAGCAGGTCCATGACGGCAGGTGAATGTGGCAGGAGAATGTGGCAGGAGAATGTGGCAGGTGAATGCGGCAGGTGAATGCGGCAGGAGCGCGCGGAGCCGAGTGAGCCGGAGCAGGACAGGTGCAGCCTTTATAAGCACCTGCCCGGCGTGACGTGGCAGTGGTTAACGGCGCGTGACGGGTGCTCCTCGGGCTAATGAGCCCCTCACCCTCCGCCTCTTACATCCACAGACACAAATAGAATCCTCTGCAGCTCCGAGGGTTTGTCCAGACTTTACTTTGACTGTTCTCCTGGAAATGCTCTTTATTATGCCAAAGATTTTTACTGCACCTGAAAAAAAAAAAACCTACTGTGGAGGAGGTAAACACGACTCGAAGTCCAGGACATTTGACAGACGACAAAACAGTTTATACCCAACAGCCACTGAAGCATATTTTTACTGTTCATTTTTAAATCAGATTAATCACACTTTAGAATTTTGATTCATAACAAATAATAGCAGTTAATTATTCTTCAAAAAAAGACCAAAATGTTTTGACCAAAAGTTATTTTATTTACATTTTTCCATCGCCGGTAGTTTTGCTGACCTCCGTGAAGTCGCCCCATCAAACTCAAACCTGCACAAAAACTCTGTCAATCGTTTGTGCTGCAAAAAGTTTCGTTTGTGCTGCTTTAGTTTTTAAGAAATTAATGATTCTTTTACAGGTCAAATCCAGGTCGGCCCCACAGGAAGAAGAAAAATGCTCAAAAACGCCCAAAATGGAGTCAGTCATTTGTGCTGCAAAAAGTTCAGTTTGTGTGATTCTGGTTCTTCAGATATTCACAGTTTTATTTTGGTCGTTGACGTCGTCCAGATCCTCAGAATGTGAAACAGCCTCAAACCAGGAAGAAAATGATAGAAACGTTTATATTTGGTTTGTGCTGTTTTGTGCTGTGACAGTTTCATTTGTGTGAGTTTATTTCTAAAATTCTTCATTATTATTTCTGTGGTAATTATAGGACGTCATTTCTGCTCAGCTGACGGAGACAAACTCCACAAAACTAGTGAAGAGAAACGACCTGAGGCTGAGGAAAAGTCTGTAGTATTATAAAATATATGAATCAAAAGCAAATGACTAAAGACTGAGACAGACTTTTCCACAGCTTCAGATTGTTTCTTCTCTAGTTTTGTGGAGTTTGTCTCCGTCAGCTGAGCAGAAATGACGTCCTGTAATTACCACAGAAATAATAATGAAGAATTTTAGAAATAAACTCACACAAATGAAACTGTCACAGCACAAAACAGCACAAACCATTGACTCCATTTTGGGCGTTTTAGAGCATTTTTCTTCTTCCTGTGGGTCTGACCCCAGTTTGACCTGTAAAAGAATCGTTAATTTCTCCCAAACTAAAGAAGCACAAAAGAAACTTTTTGCAGCACAAACGATTGACACAGTTTTTGTGCAGGTTTGAGTTTGATGGGGCGACTTCCCGCAGGTGTTTTGCTGACAACATTTCCATTGTTTGTTGTGCTCGTCTTGTTGTTTCTGCCGCTGAATCAAACCCGTGTTTTGCTTTAAGACGGTGTTTTAAACTTGTGCTTCTGTGGACAGAGAGTTCATCGCTGTGACATCTGCAAACTGCCTCAGTTTATCTAAAGTCCCGTATGGACCTGATCACTGACCTAATCACCTGCGCCGCCTTTCAGGACCATCCGCACTTTAACAGAGGAGCGTTCAGAAGAAACTGGGTTAAAAAACATTGACAGCCCTAATTTTTATATTTATGAACGTGGAAGTGTGAGGTTGTTGCACTTTTCTGTCCTGTGTCTGTATATTTGTATGTTTTTACAGTTTTATTCCCTTTGCACTGAACGAGGAACACACTTAATTTCATTGTTTGTTACAGTGACATATAAACATATTCAGTCTGATTCATTCAGCTGCAGGATTTCACGTGTTTGACTGAACGAAGCGCTCTGAGCTGAGAGGAGCTGTGAGGGGGCGGGGTTAAGTGAGGGGGCGGGGTTAAGTGGGCAATTACTCCCCGGTGTGGAGCTGGAGGTGGGGGTCAGGTGGAGGTGGGGGTCAGGTGGAGGTGGGGGTCAGGTGGAGGTGGGGGTCGGGGTCAGGTGGAGGGCCCTCGTGACGGAGTGCGGGGCCCGGGGGCTCCTGAGGTATTTCCTGGTTCCTCTGTCAGAGAAACGGGGGAAGGGAAAGTGTTTGGAGCAGCAGCGGTGAGAGGAGACAAAACACTGTTTACAGTGGCCCCTGGTTTATGGCCCCTGGTTTATGGCGGGGGCCACGTCCCAAAAAGAACCTGCGACAGGAGAAATCTGTGAAGTATCAGCTTTATTTTTACAATTATTCTACAATCCAATACTGAACTCTAGAACGAAACCAAAGATCCAAACCTGTTTTCAGCCCATTTGTTTAAGAAATAAAAATAGAAACGTTTTCTTACAAATAACTCTGATAGTTTTTAAAAATAGTGTAAAATAATCATGTTAATAGTGAACAGGAGGTTGGACACTGTGCCTCAGGCGTATTTCAGTCCCTCTGATGAGCCTCTTCCTCCTGACTCCTGTAGCGTCTTTTTCCCAGAACAAACCTCAGACTCATTTATTCTGTAAAGGCGCCTACAGCCGCAGAGCTTCTGCCTTCAGCAGCTCCAGAAGTTTCTCTGTTTCTCTGATAGTTTCATCTTCCTCGGCTTTTTGCCTTTGTCATGCAGAACGTTTCCTCCACATTGTGGGTTTTGTCCTGGAGAAAATTTGCAAAGGTAAATGTGTCGGGCTGAACAGAGACGAGGCTGAAACTGTGGACACTGGTCTGAGTGAAAGACCAATGTGACTTTTTCACTTGTGGACGACCTCAGCCTCAGGATTCAGAGGCACTGGGGGAAAAAGCATAAAAAAATCCACGAAACAGCGAAGCCGCGAAAGGTGATCTGTGTTATAGTGATGGTTCACTGTACTGGGAAAAATGTTCCGCCGTATGGCATTAAGCTTATTACACTTGCCAGTCTCCATGGAGACAAGCAGCTAATGCCACTATCCAGACTGTTCCACTGCACCTGTGCGATGTACATGTTTATATGATTATGTACGAGGAATGGACCGATATCCGAGTGTCCCGATACGATACGATACGATACGGTCACAGTCTGAACCTCACAATTCCATATTTATCACCACATCGTGGGAAAGTTCAGGATTCACGATATTCTACAGAAGAACAGACTGACTCTGACTGACCAGATTTACCTTATTGTTACATCACTAATATGTAGAAGAGAGAGAGAGAGAGAGAGAGTGTGTGTGTGTGTGTGTGTGTGTGTGATGTGTGTGTGTGTGTGATGTGTATGTGTGTGTGTGTGTGTGTGTGTGTGATGTGTGTGTGTGTGATGTGTGTGTGTGATGTGTGTGTGTGTGATGTGTGTGTGTGTGTGTGTGTGTGTGTGTGTGTGTGTGTGTGTGTGTGTGTGATGTGTGTGTGTGTGTGTGTGTGTGATGTGTGTGTGTGTGTGTGTGATGTGTGTGTGTGTGTGTGATGTGTGTGTGTGTGTGTGTGTGTGTGTGTGTGTGTGTGTGTGTGTGTGTGTGTGTGTGATGTGTGTGTGTGTGTGTGTGTGTGTGTGTGATGTGTGTGTGTGTGTGTGATGTGTGTGTGTGTGTGATGTGTGTGTGTGTGTGATGTGTGTGTGTGTGATGTGTGTGTGTGTGATGTGTGTGTGTGTGTGTGATGTGTGTGTGTGACGTGCACTCTCTTGAGTGGACTCCACAGTGTGATTATTGCCTCTGACAGCTCCAATTATTATAAGAGTCTGATCGAGCTGACGCCTCCATCCGAGACCAGAGACCAGACCAGAGACCAGACCAGGGACCAGACCAGGGACCAGACCAGGGACCAGACCAGAGACCAGACCAGAGACCAGACCAGAGACCAGAGACCAGAGACCAGAGACCAGAGACCAGAGACCAGAGACCAGAGACCAGACCAGACCAGACCAGGGACCAGACCAGAGACCAGACCAGAGACCAGACCAGAGACCAGACCAGGGACCAGACCAGAGACCAGACCAGAGACCAGACCAGAGACCAGACCAGAGACCAGACCAGACCGGACCTGGACTTCTCTTCCTGGTTCGGGTCCAGAACACTGTATTTACCCCTGGGGGCATCACAAAGGTCAAAGGGGCAGTGATTAAAATGAGGGCGCGAGATCAGATCTACAACAATAAAAATAGGTCACCTCGGTGTTTAGCTGCTTAATCGTGCGAGGAGGAAATAACCGTTTGTTTTGGCTGGAGGCGCATTATAGCGCCACCTGGAGGCAGGAAGCAGACGTGTGTCAGGACGGGCTCTGCTGCTCCGTGACTCACCGGCTTCCTCCTGTTGGCCTTTAATATGTTATATAATGTGCTTTAATCGTTTTACTCAATGGTTTTTCAGATGTTCTTGATAAATGAGCATAAAATAAACCAGCACAAATGTTAAAAGAACAAAGCCCAACTGGAGTGAGAGTCAGACACGGTGCTCAGGACCTGAGTCCACAGTCTCCACATGTTCTGTGCAGTGATTTTTAAAGTGGGGGTTCGTGATTTGTGGCGTCATCGTTACACACAGGAGTCATAAAGATGGTTTCCTCATTAAAAATAAAATAAAACTCACTTTCAGTACAAACATAAAGGCTTCAGCCCAGTAAAAATCTGTAATGTTAGATGTTTTCCCCTCCTCGAACCGCCACCTTAACGTGGTGGAGGGGTTTGAGCCGGAATGATCCCAGGAGCTGTGTTGTCGGGGGCTTTATGCCCCTGGTAGGGTCACCCAAGGCAAACAGGTCCGGGGGGACGGGTCAGACGAAGAGCGGTTCAGAAAACCCTTATGATGATAAACATTCAAAGGCCAGTTACGTTGCCCGGAATGGCGACACCGGGGCCCCACCCTGGAGCCAGGCCTGGGGTGGGTGCACGCCGGCGAGCGCCTGGTGGCCGGGCCTTTCCCCACGGGGCCCGGCCGGGCACAGCCCGAAGGAGCGACGTGGGGCCGCCCTCTGGTGGGCCCACCACCCGCGAGAGGAGCCATAGGGGCCGGGTGCAGAGAGATCTGGGCAGCGGCCGAAGGCGGGGGCCTCGGCGACCAGATCTCCGGACATGGAGACTAGCTCTGGGGACATGGAATGTCACCTCGCTGGGGGGGAAGGAGCCTGAGCTTGTGCGGGAGGTTGAGCGTTACCGGCTAGATATAGTCGGCCTCACCTCCACGCACAGCTTGGGCTCTGGAACCCAACTCCTTGAGAGGGGTTGGACTCTCCATTTCTCTGGCGTTGAAGCTGGTGTGGGCTCATCGCCCCTCAGCTCAGCCGCTGCATGTTGGAGTTCACCCCGGTGAACGAGAGGGTCGCGTCCCTGCACCTTCGGGTCGGGGACAGGTCTCTCACTGTGGTGTCGGCCTACGGGCCGAACAGCAGTGCAGAGTACCTGGCCTTCTTGGAGTCTCTGGGAGGGGTACTGGACAGTGCACCGACCGGGGACACCATTGTTCTACTGGGGACTTCAACGCCCACGTGGGCAACGACAGTGACACTTGGAGAGGGGTGATTGGGAGGAACGGCCTCCCTGATCTGAACCCGAGCGGTGTTCTGTTATTGGACTTCTGTGCTAGTCACAGTTTGTCCATAACAAACACCATGTTCGAGCACAAGGGGGTCCATCGGTGCACGTGGCACCAGGACTCCTTAGGCCGGAGGTCGATGATCGACTTTGTTGTCGTGTCATGTGACCTCCGGCCGTGTGTCTTGGACACTCGGGTGAAGAGAGGGGCAGAGCTGTCAACTGATCACCACCTGGTGGTGAGTTGGGTCCGCTGGCGGAGGAGGAAGCCGGAAAGACCTGGCAGGCCCAAGCGTATCGTGAGGATCTGTTGGGAACGTCTGGCGGAACCTTTTGTCAGTGCGGCCTTCAACTCACACCTCCGGGAGAGCTTCTCCCAGATCCTGGGGGAGGCTGGGGACATGGAGTCCGAGTGGCTTCGTTCTCGACCTCTATTGTCAATGCGGCCGCTTGTAGCTGTGGCCGTAAGGTCTGTGGTGCCTGTCGCGGCGGCAATCCCCGAACCCGGTGGTGGACACCGGAAGTAAGGGATGCCGTCAAGCTGAAGAAGGAGTCCTACCGGGCCTTGCTGGCTCGGGGGACTCCTGAGGCAGCTGACAGGTACCGGCGGGCCAAGTGTGCTGCAGCCCGGGTGGTGGCAGAGGCAAAAACTCGGGTCTGGGAGGAGTTCAGGGAGGCCATGGAGGAGGACTATAGGACGGCCCCAAGGAAATTCTGGCAAACCATCCGGCGCCTCAGGAGGGGGAAGCAGTTCTTCACCAACACTGTTTACAGTGCGGGGGGAGAGCTGCTGACCTCGACTGGGGATGTTGTCGGGCGGTGGAAGGAAAACTTTGGGGATCTCCTCAATCCCACCGTCACGTCCTCCGAAGAGGAGGCCGAGGCTGGGGACCCAGAGGCGGACTCACCCATCACCCTGGCCGAAGTCACTGAGGTGGTCAGAAAGCTCCTCGGTGGCAAGGCTCCGGGGGTGGATGAGATCCATCCTGAGGACCTTAAGTCTCTGGGTGTTGTGGGGCTGTCTTGGCTGACACGTCTCTGCAACATGGCGTGGCGGTCGGGAACAGTACCTCTGGACTGGCAGACCGGGTGGTGGTCCCTCTGTATAAGAAGGGGGACCAGAGGGTGTGTTTCAACTACAGGGGAATCACACTCCTCAGCCTCCCCGGTAAAGTCTGTGCCAGGGGACTGGAGAGGAGAGTTCGGCCGATAGTCGAACCTCAGATTCAAGAGGAGCAGTGTGGTTTTCGGCCTGGTCGTGGAACACTGGACCAGCTCTACACCCTCCAGCGGGTGCTCGAGGGTTCATGGGAGTTTGCCCAACCAGTCCACATGTGCTTTGTGGACCTGGAGAAGGCATTCGACCGTGTCCCTCGTGGTGCCCTGTGGGGGGTGCTCCGGGAGTATGGGGTCCGGGGCCCTTTGCTAAGGGCTGTCCGGTCCCTGTATGACCGGAGCAGGAGCTGTGGTGCCGGTAGTAAGTCAGACCTGTTCCCGGTGCATGTTGGACTCCAGGGCTGCCCTTTGTCACCAGTTCTGTTCAATGTATTTATGGACAGAATTTCTAGGTGCAGTCAGGGGCCGGAGGGGGTCCAGTTCGGGGACCACAGGATCTCATCTCTGCTTTTTGCGGATGATGTTGTCTTGTTGGCTCCATCGAACCAGGACCTGCAGCACTGGGGCGGTTTGCAGCCGAGTGTGAAGCGGCCAGGATGAGAATCAGCTGTTCCAAATCCGAGGCCATGGTTCTCGACCGGAAAAAGGTGGATTGCCCTCTCCGGGTGGGTGGGGAGTCTCTGCCTCAAGTGGAGGAGTTCAAGTATCTCGAGGTCTTGTTCACAGTGAGGAGAGGATGGAGCGTGAGATTGACAGGTGGATCGGTGCGGCGTCGGCAGTGATGCGGTCGCTGTATCGGACCGTTGTGGTGAAGAGGAGCTGAGCCGAAAGGCGAAGCTCTCGATTTACCTCAGTCACGTTCCTCCCCTCACCTATGGTCATGAGCTCTGGGGAATGACCGAAAGAACGAGATCGCGGATACAAGCGGCCGAAATGAGTTTCCTCCGCAGAGCGGCCGGGCGCTCCCTTAAAGATAGGGTGAGGAGCTCGGCCACACAGGAGGAGCTCGGAGTAGAGTCGCTGCTCCTCCACGTCGAGAGGAGCCAGCTGAGGTGGTTCGGGCATCTGGTCCGGATGCCTCCTGGACGCCTCCCTCGGGAGGTGTTCCGGGCATGTCCCACCGGTAGGAGGCCCCGGGGAAGACCCAGGACACGCTGGAGGGACTATGTCTCTGGGCCTGGGAAAGCCTCGGGGTCCGTCCGGAGGAGCTGGAGGAAGTGGCTGGGGAGAGGGAAACTTGGGAGCCCCTGCTTAGACTGCTGCCCCCGCGACCCGGCCCCGGATAAGCGGAAGAAGATGGATGGATGGAAAATCACCTGCAGAACAGAAATCAGAGTCGATCCAGGGACAGGCTCCTGTTTCCTCTTCCACGTTTTCATATCGTGAACGCCGAAGCTCTCGGAGCCGAAGCTCTCGGAGCCGAAGCTCTCGGAGCCGAAGCTCTCGGAGCTCCACCTCCACCGCCTCCTTCACCTTGGCCACATTAAAGGTCCATTATGTAACTTCTGTGACTCTGTCACATGTGCTGGACTCATGGAGCTTATATTGTTTTGCCTAGAATGTTCCACAGTGTGGCATTAAACATCTTTATGGAGACAAGCGCCAACCTACGCCCACTTACGCCAACCTACATCAACCTACGCCAACCTATGCCAACCTACACCGACCTACACCAACCTACACCAACCTACACCAACCTATGCCAACCTACATCAACCTACACCAACCTATTCAATTCAATTCAATTTATTTTGTAGCGCCCAAAATCACAACAACAGTTGCCTCTAAGGCCGTTCCAAGATATGGATGAGTAAAACATACACACAGACATATCAAAACAGGAATAAACAACATTCGTGTAAAGCAGCAAATGAAACATTGTCCAGTCATCCCCTGTCCTTAGACCCTCCTTCTCAGCAAGGAAAAACTCCAAAAAACCCAGGGTACTGGGAAAAAGAAGAAACCTCGGGGAGAACTACAGTGAAGGAGGGATCCACTCCCATGGACGGACAGGCTATAGATGTCCAGGCCCGTGGGCCAGTTCAGTATGACCACAGCTACCCAGGTGGGGAAGAGCCGGGCAAGGAGGAGGAGAAGAGGGGCGAGGAGGAGGAGCCCGGGCGAGGAGGAGGAGCCAGGCGAGGAGGAGGAGAGAGGTCCAGCAGCCATCAGGCGTCTGAAAGAGTTCCACTCCACAGGGGCAGTGGGACAGGGGACAACATGTGAATAGCAATGAACAAACTACAGATGAGAACATAGTGAGTGATGCTGATGAGAAAATAGGAGGAAACAGAGGACAGTGCTCAGGTTGCCACACTTCCCCCAGCTTGTTATCTCCTGCGGCAGCTTATCTTAGTGACATCAACTAAGTAACCTGGTCATAAGCTATTCCGAAGAGGAAGGTTTTAAGCCTGGTCTTAAATAAAGAGACTGTGGAGCCTGTTTAACACCAACAGGGAGTTGATTCCATAACACAGGAGCTTGGTAACTGAAGGCTCTCCCCCCCACTGTACTTTTAGACACTCTAGGAACCACTAATAATCCTGCATTCTGAGAGTGAAGTGCTCTATTTGGCTGATAGGGGACAATGGCATCCTGAAGATATGATGGGGCCATATTGTTTAAGGCTTTGTATGTCAGGAGGAGAACTTTGAATTTAATTCTAAACTCGACAGGAAGCCAGTGAAGTGATTTTAACACAGGACTGATGTGATCACGTCTTTTAGTTCCTGTTAGACTCTGGCCGCTGCATTTTGGACCAACTGGAAGCTTCTTAAAGTACCTTTAGTGCAGACGGTGAGCAGAGAATTACAGTAATCTAGTCTGGATGTAACAAATGCATGGATAAGTTTTTCAGCATCATTTTTAGGCAAAAATTTTTCTGATTTTAGTTATGTTTCGCAGGTGAAAATATGCAGTTTTACAAGCTTGGTTTATATGAGCTGTGAATGAGAGATTTTGGTCAAAATACGACTCCAAGGTTTTTTACAGTAGAGGCTAGAGGCTATACTCACATTGTCAAGTGAGATTATCTGGTCTGACAGAGAATCTCTCTGACCTTAGGACCAACAATGACCTCTGTTTTTCAGGGTTTAAGAGCAGGTAATTCAGGTCATCCAGGTTTTGATGTCCTTCACACAGGCGCTGAGCTTATCGATTTGATCGGTCTGATTTGGTTTCATTGATAAGTACAGCTGAGTGTCATCAGCATAGCAGTGAAATTAATGCCATAAGCTTTCTGATAATGTTACCTAATGGCAACATATACAGAGTAAACAGGATTGGACCAAGCACAGATCCTTGTGGAACACCACAAGCTACTTTAGAGCAGGGAGAGGTGCACTGGTTTACACTAACAAACTGGTACCTATCTGATAGAGAGAGGATTTAAAACCATTTGAGGCGGTCCCTCTGACACCTATGTCACATTCTGACCTCTGCAGTAGAATGTTGTGATCAATGGTGTCAAACGCTGCACTGAGGTCCAGTAGGACCAGGACTGAAGCCAGCCCGTTATCAGCAGCTAGTAGCAAATCATTTGTCACTTTAAGCAGAGCAGTTTCTGTGCTGTGGTGAGCTCTGAAACCAGACTGACATTTTTCATATAAATTATTGCCCTGCAGATGGTGACAAAGCTGTTTCACCACAACTCGTTCCAGAATCTTTGAGAGAAATGGAAGATTCGAAATAGGTCTGTAGTTGGCTAGTTCATCAGGATTTAAGCTAGGTTTTTTCAAAAGCGGTTTAATTACAGCATATTTAAAGGACTGAGGAACAAAGCCATTGACATATTTATTATGTTATGGATGGAACCTATTATTAAGTGGAGAGCTTCTTTGAGGAGTTTGACTGGAATAGGGTCGAGCAAACAAGTTGATGGTTTGGACGACATGATGACTGAGGTAATCTCCGCCTCATCGACAGGAGTAAATTTGTCTAATGCTGTTAGAGGATTTATGTGGGATATTGGTGTTACAGACTGGATTTGCTGAATTTGCTCGGGGGTGACCTACACCAACCTACGCCAACCTACACCGACCTACACCAACCTATGCCAACCTACACCAACCTATGCCAACCTACATCAACCTACACCAACCTACGCCAACCTACACCAACCTACGCCAACCTACACCAAACTATGCCAACCTACACCAACCTATGCCAATCCACACCAACCTATGCCAACCTACATCAACCTACGCCAACCTACACCAACCTACATGAATCTACACCAACCTACGCCAACTTATGCCAACCTACACCAACCTATGCCAACCTACACCAATCTACACCAACCTACGCCAACTTATGCCAACCTACGCCAACCTACATCAACCTACGCCAACCTACACCAACCTACGCCAACCTACACCAACCTACACCAACCTACGGCAACCTACATCAACCTACACCAACGTACATCAACCTACGCCAACCTACACCAACCTATGCCAATCTACACCAACCTATGCCAACCTACACCAACCTATGCCAACCTACACCAACCTATGCCAACCTACGCCAACCTACACTAACCTACACCAACCTATGGCACCCTACGCCAATCTACACCAACCTACGCCAACCTATGCCAACCTACATCAACCTACGCCAACCTACATCAACCTACGCCAACCTACACCAACCTACATGAACCTACACCAACCTACGCCAACCTACACCAACGTATGTCAACCTACGCCAACCTACACCAACCTACACCAACTTATGCCAACCTACATCAACCTACATCAAACTACGCCAACCTACACCAACCTACATCAACCTACGCCAACCTACACCAACCTACACCAACCTACGGCAACCTACATCAACCTACACCAACGTACATCAACCTACGCCAACCTACACCAACCTATGCCAATCTACACCAACCTATGCCAACCTATGCCAACCTACACCAACCTATGCCAACCTACGCCAACCTACACTAACCTACACCAACCTATGGCACCCTACGCCAATCTACACCAACCTACGCCAACCTATGCCAACCTACATCAACCTACGCCAACCTACATCAACCTACGCCAACCTACATGAACCTACACCAACCTACGCCAACCTACACCAACGTATGTCAACCTACGCCAACCTACACCAACCTACACCAACCTATGCCAACCTACACCAACTTATGCCAACCTACATCAACCTACATCAAACTACGCCAACCTACACCAACCTACATCAACCTACGCCAACCTACACCAACCTACACCAAACTACGGCAACCTACATCAACCTACACCAACGTACATCAACCTACGCCAACCTACACCAACCTATGCCAATCTACACCAACCTATGCCAACCTACACCAACCTATGCCAACCTACACCAACCTATGCCAACCTACGCCAACCTACACTAACCTACACCAACCTATGGCACCCTACGCCAATCTACACCAACCTACGCCAACCTATGCCAACCTACATCAACCTACGCCAACCTACACCAACCTACATGAACCTACACCAACCTACGCCAACCTACACCAACGTATGTCAACCTACGCCAACCTACGCCAACCTACACCAACCTACACCAACCTATGCCAACCTACACCAACTTATGCCAACCTACATCAACCTACATCAAACTACGCCAACCTACACCAACCTACATCAACCTACGCCAACCTACACCAACCTACGCCAACCTACGCCAACCTACACCAACCTACGCCAACCTACATCAACCTACACCAACCTACATCAACCTACGCCAACCTACATCAACCTACATCAACCTACGCCAACCTACACCAACCTATGCCAACCTACGCCAATCTACGCCAACCTACACCAACCTATGCCAACCTACACCAACCTATGCCAACCTACGCCAACCTACACTAACCTACACCAACCTATGGCACCCTACGCCA
The DNA here is from genome assembly GCA_034769755.1 of Odontamblyopus lacepedii. NCBI lineage: Eukaryota > Metazoa > Chordata > Actinopteri > Gobiiformes > Gobiidae > Odontamblyopus > Odontamblyopus lacepedii. The sequence goes on from CM068345.1 coordinate 1,849,582, forward strand.
ATCTACACCAACCTACACCAACCTATGCCAACCTACATCAACCTACGCCAACCTACATCAACCTACGCCAACCTACACCAACCTACATGAACCTACACCAACCTACGCCAACCTACACCAACGTATGTCAACCTACGCCAACCTACACCAACCTACGCCAACCTACATCAACCTACACCAACCTACGCCAACCTACACCAACCTACATCAACCTACACCAACCTACGCCAACCTACGCCAACCTACATCAACCTACACCAACCTGCGCCAACCTACACCAACGTATGTCAACCTACGCCAACCTACACCAACCTACATCAACCTACACCAACCTACACCAACCTACGCCAACCTACATCAATCTACACCAACCTACGCCAACCTACACCAACGTTTGTCAACCTACGCCAACCTACACCAACCTACGCCAACCTACACCAACCTACACCAACCTACGCCAACCTACACCAACCTACACCAACCTGCGCCCACCGTCCTTCGAACAGGCCTCCTGTGTAGGGTGGCAGGAGTCTTGCCCAAGGGCACAAGGACAGTGTGGAGTCATGTTGTGGGTGGAGTTTCCCTGGACACGATGGACTCATCTCCGTCACTGATCAGAGAAACCAAAGTTAATCTGTGACTGCGTCTAAACACAGTGACGTGAGTGTCCTGACCACAGTGACCCGCAGCAGGTAAACACAGAGACGCTCCAGGCACCAGATTATATTCATTATATTCAGATTCTGACTCTTAAAGAAAGCGACTTTATCTGTACAGCACAATTCGTACAGTACAGCAGTAATTCAAAGTGCTTTACAGAACAAGAAATACATAAAAATCACCATACAAACAAATCGAAACATAAATAATCATCATAACACTGGGACATTAAATTAGACATTAAATTAGAGAGAATTAGAGAGAAGAGAAGAGTGCGGAATGAAAACTTTTCAGTCGTCTGCAGCTGAACAGAACCGTTTTGACCAGAGTCAGAGCAGAGTCTGTCTCACATGTTCAGACTGTTCCAGGTTTGAGCTGCATGAGTGTGAAACTCTGACTCCCCGAGTTTAGTCCTGACTCCGCTTTAGAGAGCGTTTACACTGAAACGAATCACCGTATCACCCTATTGGAAACGATTTACGTCCACAGTCGTCGTGTCTGGATCGGCAGAAACGCGGGTCACATGACTAGGCTGGCGTCACGTCGTCACATGGGCGGTAAAAACAAGGAGTATCTGAAGTGGCTGTTGTTCTATGGAAGTTGCAGCAGCCAATTTTAAGCTGAGAAAGATGCAAGTGTGAAAACCGTCTTTTTGTGGACCGAAGCTGTTTCACGTTTGTCTCGGGTTTGTTTAAACTTTTCCCTAATAGCGTTGCATGCCCAAACCAGCGAATCAGGAAGGCGCAAGTCACAGTGACGAGATCCAATAAGAACAGCATCTAGAGCCCTGAGGTCAGTGCAACATTTTCAACGTTTTCATGCATCCACACAGCGCCAGAACAGATCCGTACTCAGGTGAATTTGTGGGAGCTGGTGGCTCCAGATCGTTCCGTCTCCGGAGCCGTTTTCCATCGGACTTGCCCCCATCACTACACTAGTTCAGAACTTGCCCCCATCACTGCACTAGTTCAGAACTTGCCCCCATCACTGCACTAGTTCAGAACTTGCCCCCATCACTACACTAGTTCAGAACTTGCCCCCATCACTACACTAGTTTGTTGCCTTGACAGACTCACTGCCACAGTGAGATCTCCACAGAGGAAACACTGATCTGTGCTGTTTTTTGGCTTCTGACAGAATTGGACCTCCTCGAGAAACGGACTTTAGCTTCAAATGTGCCAGAGTTCAACTTTAACGACACAGTTTTCAAAGCTCTCAGGAATGTTCCAGATGAAAGTAGGTGAAAGTAAACTGTGGAGGACTTTAGAAATCTAGTGGGTAACACATCGATGCATTATAAGATGCATTATGTTACTTTTCTGTTAGAGTTTCTGGGTTTTTTATTTTGCTATTTTGTCCATAGATTTCCTGCTGGCCTCGGTGAGCTTCATTGGACTGAAGCTGAACAGCCTGGGCGACGTCACGCTCCCTTTACACAGTCTGTGGTTCAGGTTTAGAGTGAAAATAAACAGCTCCTTCGTCCCGCTCGTGTGTTTGTGCAGTGAAAGCACGTCGACTTCACCACCTGATGACGTCACGAGGTGGAACAGAGTGTTTTGAGCTCCTGAGAAGGCCTAAAATAGAAACTGAAACATCTGTGAATGAAGCAGAAACACGTCCGAGCTGCGCCGAGTCGGGTTTGTGTTTTCGTTGCCCTTGTTCCAGTTCCAGTTGACTTATTTGTGCGTCGCGATAATGATCGACCTGAGCCCAGAATAGAGCGAGTGGGCAGGACCGACACGGGTGAGAGCACCTGCCGAACAAACGCACCCGCCGGCCATTCCCCGAACGGAGGAGGAGGAGGAGGAGGAGAGGAGGAGAGGAGGAGGAGGAGGAGGAGGAGGAGAGGAGGAGGAGAGGAGAGGAGAGGAGGAGGAGGAGAGGAGGAAAGAGGAGAGGAGGAGGAGAGGAGAGGAGAGGAGGAGGAGGAGGAGGAGGAGGAGGAGGAGGAGGAGGAGGAGGAGAGGAGGAGGAGAGGAGAGGAGGAGGAGGAGAGGAGGAAAGTGGAGAGGAGGAGAGGAGGAGAGGAGGAGAGGAGGAGGAAAGAGGAGAGGAGAGGAGGAGGAGGAGAGGAGGAGGAGGAGGAGAGGAGGAGAGGAGGAGGAGGAGGAGGAGGAGGGGAGGAGGAGGAGAGAGGAGAGGAGGAAAGAGGAGAGGAGGAGAGGAGGAGGAGGAGGGGAGGAGAGGAGGAGGAGGAGGGGAGGAGAGGAGGAGATGAGGAGGAGGGGAGGTCTGTGAGCCTCAGGTCTGTGGCCTCAGGTCTGTGGGCCTCAGGTCTGTGGCCTCAGGTCTGTGGGCCTCAGGTCTGTGGCCTCAGGTCTGTGAGCCTCAGGTCTGTGGCCTCAGGTCTGTGGGCCTCAGGTCTGTGGCCTCAGGTCTGTGGCCTCAGGTCTGTGGCCTCAGGTCTGTGAGCCTCAGGTCTGTGGCCTCAGGTCTGTGGCCTCAGGTCTGTGGCCTCAGGTCTGTGGGCCTCAGGTCTGTGGCCTCAGGTCTGTGGCCTCAGGTCTGTGGCCTCAGGTCTGTGGGCCTCAGGTCTGTGGCCTCAGGTCTGTGGCCTCAGGTCTGTGGGCCTCAGGTCTGTGGCCTCAGGTCTGTGGCCTCAGGTCTGTGGGCCTCAGGTCTGTGGCCTCAGGTCTGTGGGCCTCAGGTCTGTGGGCCTCAGGTCTGTGGCCTCAGGTCTGTGGCCTCAGGTCTCAGGTCATTTCCCACACAGAGACTGAGCATCATTAAATGAAGCGGCTCCACAGCGCCGCCCTGCTGGACACTGCACCCCCAGAACCCACAGCTCCTGCCCACTGTGGCACCTGTCCCCCTGTCCCTGCTCCTGTCCCCCTGTCCCTGCACCTGTCCCCCTGTCCCTGCACCTGCCCCCTGTCCCTGCCCCTGTCTCCTGTCCCCCTGCCCCTGCTCCTGTCTCCTGTCCCCCTGTCCCTGCCCCCGCTCCTGTCCCTGCTCCTGTCTCCTGTCCCCCTGTCCCTCCACCTGCCCCCCTGTCCCTGCCCCTGTCTCCTGTCCCCCTGCCCCCGCTCCTGTCCCTGCCCCTGTCTCCTGTCCCCCTGTCCCTGCCCCTGTCCCCCTGTCCCTGCCCCTGTCTCCTGTCCCTGCCCCTGTCCCCCTGTCCCTGCTCCTGTCCCCCTGTCCCTGCTCCTGCTCCTGTCCCCCTGCCCCTGCTCCTGTCCCCCTGTCCCCCTGTCCCTGCTCCTGTCCCTGCCCCTGCTCCTGTCCCCCTGCTCCTGTCTCTGCACCTGTCCCCCTGTCCCTGCTCCTGCTCCTGTCCCCCTGTCCCTGCACCTGTCCCCCTGTCCCTCTGTCCCTGCTCCTGTCCCCCTGCTCCTGTCCCCCTGTCCCCCTGTCCCTGCTCCTGTCCCTGCCCCTGTCTCCTGTCCCCCTGCCCCTGCTCCTGTCCCCCTGCCCCTGCCCCTGTCTCCTGTCCCCCTGTCCCTGTCCCTGCTCCTGTCTCAGCCTCATTAGGGGGATGTGTGCAGAGGTGTGGACAGCTCCTTGGTGCTGAAGAGTCAAAGTGCTTCTACTTTGAACATGACTTTGGCCAAAGCAAAAGAACAAAATGCTTTTCCTGGACGCAGCCTCTGGTCAAACTGTTTCATGACAAAGAGAAACACGGAGCCACTGTGCACCAAAGCACCAAAGCCCCAATGTCCAAACTCTGTTCTCTCTTTACACCCTCCAACAAACAACTATTACACACACAACACTCTCGGCGGAGGGAAGTGTCTTGCTCAAAGACACAAGTATCATATTTATCATATTTCAGCTGGAGTCTCGACATTGTGTTTAATGTACCTGTCATGTCCTGCCCTCACCTGAAGGTCCAGAGCGTGTCCCCGTGGCCTCCATGCAGACAGTCCAGAGCGTGTCCCCGTGGCCTCCATGCAGACAGTCCAGAGCGTGTCCCCGTGGCCTCCATGCAGACAGTCCAGAGCGTGTCCCCGTGGCCTCCATGCAGACAGTCCAGAGCGTGTCCCCGTGGCCTCCATGCAGACAGTCCAGAGCATGGGAGCATTTGGAGTTTGGAGCAGTTTGTGCCACATGTTCTTTTATAACAGTGGACCTCATGGACCTAATGAGTTGTTCTAAACCAGGGCTCCTTTTTCCTCCGCTGACCTGCTTTTACAAAACGAAAATCCCAGAGAGCGACTCGTTTTAGCGGTCACAAGAAATGGAGTTTACTTAAAACCACGGCCTTAAATGAGGAACAGTTATTCTACAAAACATAAACAGTTAAACAAAGTCCGACAGCAAAATGACACATGTACAACGGTAAAAGACGTTTCGCCTGCAAGGACCACGTCAACAACACGTGCGAAGAGAAGAGAGTTTATAATCTGGAGACGAGGTGGGTCAGCTGGGTTGAGATTCAGGGTGGGGGGTTCAGTCTCAATCTTCACGTGCCCCAGCAGGACGGGACCCCCGACTCGTAGGCGTCTTATGTCTTGAAGTGAACAGATCAGAGTTGGGAGGGTGGAGGGGGTCGAGTTATTCGGGACAAACTAGGTCGCCGGGATAAGCTGCTACAAATAGGCTTCTGGGAAATTGAGGTGTGGCAGAAGTGAGCTGTGATTCGCTGGAGAGGACGCGAGGGCCGTTGAGGTGTGGACCTGCTCCTGAACCTAAGTTACATTTAATTACTACATTTAATTAATCAAAATTTACTTATTCAGCACAGTTCATGTAATTCAGAAATCCTTTGGTGAGCGACTTTGGAGCACTTCAGATTGTCTGTAGTGAACATGCGCGCTCCTCTTGTGTGGTGTGACTCCGTGTGTGGGCGTGGCTCCGTGTGTGGGCGTGGCTCCGTGTGTGGGCGTGGCTCCGTGTGTGGGCGTGGCTCCGTGTGTGGGCGTGGCTCCGTGTGTGGGCGTGGCTCCGTGTGTGGGCGTGGCTCCGCGTGTGGGCGTGGCTCCGTGGTACCTCTTTTCCACCGCAGTGAACCAGGTGCTGGTTCGGTGCTGGTGCTTTCTGCCAATTATCCAAGAACGTCTCGTTTTTCCACCAGCTGAGAGCCGGAGAAGAGCTACGTCGCTACGTCCCTGCACGAGCTGCTGTCCTAGCGAAGCAACAGCCCCGATAACAACACTGGAGGACGATCGCTACAGATCTGTTCTGCTGATGTTCATTTTACAAACGAATTCATTTTACAATTCAAAGATGAAACATACAACTCTTCATCATGGCCATCGGCAAAGGATGTGTTCCCGAAGGCCAGAGCACCGTGTTAATTATTTATAACGGCCGAAGCACCGTGGGCTGTTGCTCCGCTGTTGTGTTTTATGTAACATTTACACTAAAGCCACTCGACCGGGAAACCACAGCGTCCAAAACACGTGTCAGGGGCGTCTGAATTCAACTGCAAAGGCATCACCATTATGCATGACCTCTTATGCATGAAGTGCGTCACTATAACCCCGCCCCTCGCACTACAACCCCGCCCCTCGCACCTATGTCACCGATTCTTGTTACTGGACCAGCCTTTAGTTGGTGCTGAGTTGAGCTGGTTCTTCAGGGCCAGAGCCGGTTTATTTATGTAGAAAAACAAAGAACTGGTTCAAGATTTGGCTCCGAACCAGCACCAGAACTGCCCTGGTGGAAAATGAGTGTGTGTGGGCGTGGCTCCGCGTGTGGGCGTGGCTCGGTGTCATTACAGATTCTAATAAGTCTAATGAAGAGGCCGTGACCGCACACTTCCGACTGTTATAGAGCAAGTCTTTCTTTGGACGTGTCCACACTCACACACACACTCACACACACACACTCACACACACACTCACACACACACACATCACTCACACACACACTCACACACACACTCACACACACACACACACACTCGTCCAGCGGAGTGAGTCACGCAGAAAGCATGTTGTTGTGCACGTCCGCGCGCACGTCCAGCCTTGTGACAGCTCTATTATCCGGACGGACCTGACGGCCATTTCCCTAATGACCTCAGCTCTGCTCCTCCGACAAGTGAGTGCGGCTGACGGGCGGGAAAAAAACACGTGGGCGACGTAATAAATGACAGAAGAATATGTGCGGTGATTATGAGCGCGACGAGCGGCTCTGACACACACACACACACACACACACACTGACACACACACACACCAGGGGATTACAAAACTGTACATGTGTCTCCAGGGCATCCGGACATTTCGATCACAAACTCAACTCTTTTGTTGAACGTAAATAGTTTTTCATTAAAGGGCCACTGTGTAAGTTTTTCTAGTAAAATGTCGTACCTGCTTTAATATTCTAACTCAGACCTGGGCCTTGTGCGGCTCCGGGGCCACATTCGGCCCATTGGTTCAGTCTCAAGCTCTTTTGGAATCACAAAATAAACTTATTTTGTGATTTGACCTCCTAAAGCTGCTCTTATTTTAGAGGCGTTTTTTAAAATGACATTTTTTGTTCAGCAGTTTCACTTTTTCGTTGCTTTAGCTCCGCCCACAGCGGCTTACGTCGTATTTGTGACGCGTTGGCGACTGCAATATCGCGAACACCTCGTCAAGACATCGCTCGTGTTCCTCTTTTGCGATATATTTACGAACTGTTGACGATACTTTGCGACACTCTGCGATATGTGAACGATGTCCTGATGAGGCGGCTGCGCTGCAAAGACGCTGTTACCCTGATCTTACAGCGATGACCTGACAAATATTAACGAATCCTGATGACTGTTGGCGAACTGTCAGCAAGGACTTGCGATCTGGATGGGATCCGATAACGACCTCTTGGCGACTGCTTCGTAAAATACGGGCAACATGTCGTCACATGACCTTCAGGTAAATATAAAGAAAACAGGATGATCTCTGGACCAATCGCAGAGCTCCACTTCTTCATCAGTCAAATCAGGGGAATAATAAAATACAAATATCTGTTATGTCTCCTGCAGCTCGGCCTCGCGCAGTGTCTCTGTGACGTAGCCTAGAAACCCGTCTATTCGTTAATATGTTGGCTTAATTTCGGATGTGAACCGCAAGTGTTTGCAGAGGGTTCGTCAGTCTTCGTTACGGAATCGCTGTTGATCGTCAGGATGTCGCCAATGCAAGAATTAACGACATCTTGACGATCAAAAGCGATTCAACAGCAAAGGCTGAAGAACATTAACGAGGCCTCGGCGAACCTTTACCCAGTGCATTTTTCTTGGTGACCACTGACGAATTTTTTGGATTCTTTAAAAAAAATCGTCAGGCGAACTTAATGAGGCCGTGGTGAACGTTTGTGTTCATACAGCGATACCTTGCGTAACTGCATCGGTTTTGCGTCGCCTTCCAGTGTGAGAGGGTCTCCAGTGTGAGAGGGTCTCCAGTGTGAGAGGGTCTCCAGTGTGAGAGGGTCTGTAGTCGGAACATAAACTCTTCCCAGTCTGAGCAGCGTCAGAACAATGAGATTTACTCATTTTTATAAAGAAATACAAATATTTTGCAGAATTGAGTTCAGCTTTTTCAGCTCCACAATATTTTCTGTTCCTCTGTGGCCCCAAGGAAGAAATAACAGCTGTGGAATGTTCCCCAGTACGGCATTAAAGCCTATTACACAAACCCTGCAGATTTAGGCTGAGAACAGAAAACTCTCCGTTCCACCTTGTGATGTCATCGTGTGGTGACACAGGAAGTGCTCCACTGTGTTTTTCCACACTCCACACACCTTCACTAGAATCATCTGGATCGTTTCAGTTCTGGAGTCGCCGATCTCGACTGAACTAAAGGGAAAAGGAACTTGAAAACTACCACCTCATGACATCACGAGGTGGAGCAGAGCGTCTGGAGCTTTGCAGATGTAACAGACGAATAATAAAGAGTCAAACAAGTGAATGAAACAAACACGACTCCAGCTCTGTGTGTGACAAGTGAAGGATTTAGGATTAGGATTAGAACATTCCAGGCAAAGTAATAACGTCTCCTTAGAAAACAGAAAAGTGACGTAGTGCAGCTTTAACCCTGACACGGGTCCGGACACGTGCGTTTGGGCGCGCGCACGGGGCCAGGCTCTGCGCGGGCGTTTTTAGTCAGAGAGCGACCCCCTGTGGCATCGGCGTGTACCTGCAACTCCAGTGGACCGAGCTCTGTGGAGATGAGCTGCCGCGTCGAAATGAGCTCCCTCACGTTTTTCCGTTTATATTTGTATAGATCCAATAAAGTGAACGGCCCCAGTTTTACAACACGTTTCTTTGGATTAGACTAAGGTGACCAGAGACGTCCCTGAAGTCCCAGTCTGATCTCGGCAACAGTAAAAAGAGGCAGAAACTGTCATTTGTTTCAGTAAAATATAGAAAATCTGTTTAAAAATGACCAAAACACAAAGAAAATGAGACTCATGTTAGAGCCGAGGGCAGAATAGTTTTCCTTAATTCTGCACTTGTTTCACAATTTTATTTTTACCAACCACCACAAACCAGGGATGTCCCAGTTTTTTATGTGTAGGGAGTTCATTTGGACAGTCGTATTCTGCTCAAACAGGGTCCGACTCTAACTCTGACTCATTTAGATGAATCTGTGCAGAGGAGCTCATTTCGACAGACCCAAATAAAGCTCCACTAGAGGGCGCACGCTTCACCTCTGTGACACTGAAGACGGGACAATTCCTGCGATTCCTTTTTATTTCTACAGCGCTAAGAACAGTGGATGTGAAAAAGAGGCGACAGAAGAAACATTAGAACAAACATTTATTTTACAAATATTTACACATGATCCAGGGAGGGACATTTATCCTTTAAGCCAGGGGTCCCCAACCCCCCGGGCCGGGGAATCATTCATTATTTCCGTTGTATTTATCATCTGAGTCTGAAAAATCTTTTATTTTGATGTTATACACGTTATTTTCAGTGTGCCAAATATGATTAACCCATCACCCCCCCAAAAGGCTGTAATGTCAGAAAAACTACACGATCTGGTTGTAAACAGGAAGGAAAACAATTTGTACAAAACTGAGACGTCCCGTTTGGAGGAGGTGGACCAAAGCTCGACACACCTGCACCGATGCCCCGCACGAGGAAAACACCAAAGTCCACTTCAAAACATACGGAGAATCCACAACAAGGACCACGGACAGCGACTCCTCTCCCCCTTCGCCACCACCACATCCACAAACACACGGAGGAGCAGAACCCGCACCCGCCTCACCAGGCAACACCCGCCCCACCAGGCAACACACACCCCCTGGACCCGCACCCGCCCCACCAGGCAACACACACCCCCTGGACCCACACCCGCCCCACCAGGCAACACACACCCCCTGGACCCACACCCACCCCACCAGGCAACACACACCCCCTGGACCCACACCCGCCCCACCAGGCAACACACACACCCTGGACCCACACCCGCCCCACCAGGCAACACACACCCCCTGGACCCACACCCGCCCCACCAGGCAACACACACCTCCTGGACCCGCCCCACCAGGCAACACACACCCCCTGGAGCCACACCCGCCCCACCAGGCAACACACACCCCCTGGACCCACACCCGCCCCACCAGGCAACACACACCCCCTGGACCCACACCCGCCCCACCAGGCAACACACACCCCCTGGACCCACACCCGCCTCACCAGGCAACACACACCCCCTGGACCCGCCCTCTGTGCCCTGTCCACAGCCCGACAGGTGCGAACACAGAACTCCAGGAAAGTCCCAGCGCGAGGCCCCGGGTGCAGCAGGAGTTAGAGCGACAAACTCAGACTCACTGCAGATCACTGCACGTCCCTCAGTCATGAACCACCTCAGGTCACAGCTCATTATTCACCCGTTATGGGACTGTTTTGTCTCCAGTTATTGTCTTAAATCCTGGTCCTGGACAAGTCACTGACTGTCGATACCGAACATTTCTTCACTCGTTTGCTCACACTGTAACACACAGCTCTGCACAGGCTTCTGCAAAGTGAAAATGTAGATCTGTGTTGCTCAACAGTTCGGAGACGGGGACTGAACACTGACGGGGATTTCACACACTGGTTCTGTTGTTGGCGCAGTGTTACGAGGAAGCTGCTGATGAAGCTGCAGACGAGCAAGTAAATGTTTATTTATATACAGCGCTTTTCACAGACAGATGTCACAAAGACGCTTCACAGAGGATTATTTACAGCGTATCCTTCATTCACTCCAGACCCGGTGGTGCTTAAACTACTGTGGACAGACTGACGGAGGCGCGGCCGCCAAACCAACCGGCGCCAACGGCCCCTCCGACCACCACCACCACCACTCACTCCACTGTCACACCTACAGCAGGTTTTGGGCTGATGGGGGAAACTGGAGCCCAGAGGAAACCCATCCAGACATGGGGAGAACATGCAAACTCCACACAGAAAGGGCGGGCGACCCGGGGATCGAACCCGCAACCTTCTTGCTGTGAGGCGTGAGTGCCGCAGGACACAGTGGATTTACGTTTATTAGTAAATTTGCAATATAAACAATCTACGTCCCCTCCCGGTCCACGGTAAAAGTGTCCAGCGTTGGCCGGGCCGCGGTGATGGAAAGGTCGGGGACCACCGCTTTAAGCTTCTTCTTTAAAACTCGTTTTTCAGGGGCTTTTTTCTGTTTTTCTTGAGACGTGGAAATGTTTTTTGTTGGTTTTACCATTTCCACTGACGTCTTTTTCTTCTCCAAGTACGAGCAGTAAGCACTCTCGTCGGGAAGCACTATTGTGGAAAGCTGAAGTAAAAAGAATACGTTTATTATCCAATTCAACTACAGATAAATGCATCGTTACAATGGCAGAATCCACTCACCGGCACGTCCACGGGGACCTCAGAGGGGGGCACGGCCTCCCTGCCGTACATCAGCACAAACGGGGAGAGTTTAGTCGTGCTGTGGACCTGTGATCTGAGGGAAAATAAAGCTGCATCCAGAAACACGTCCCAGTTGCTCTGCTGCTCCGTCACCAGCGCTGTGAGAACCCTAAGAAGCACAAACAGAAATATAAACGTGACGTTGGTGCAGAGTGTAGAGCACAGAGAGGCGCAGGGACGGGGCTGGACATGAAGAACTCGCCGTTTGACGTTGTCGCTGGTTTTCTCGTCCAGTGTGTTTGTTTGCGGATGATACGCCGCTGTGACGCTCTTCTCGACGCTCAGCAGGGCACAGATGCTGCTGTTGAGCTGGAACATCAGTGCGAGACCACGAAACAGATGCAAAAATGTTAAACAAGAACAATCCTGAAGTGCATTTTTAACATACCTCATTCACAAATTCCGTTCCCTGGTCGGACAGAATCCTTTTGGGGCAGCCGTGCCTGTAAACCACCGCGCAGAGGTGCTGAGCCACCTCCAGAGCCGCTTTGGTCCTTAAAGGAAAAGCCTCCACCCATTTGGAGAAATAGTCCGTGGCTGTGAGGATGAACTGAAAACCCTCCTGAGTCTTTGGGAAAGGCCCCAGCAGGTCTATCCCGACCAACTCCCAGACCGCAGACACCTGCAGGAGCAAAGGAGCGATAATGAGGAGCAGCTTCACAGGCGAGTGCGCTCTCTGCAGTCCACGTCTGGAACAGAACCTTCTGTTAGACACTTGGCTAAGGAAACAGAGACACAGCAAGAAGGCTGTGGGTTCTGTTATTTCTGTGTGGAGTTTGCATGTTCTCCCCGTGTCTGGATGGGTTTCCTCCGGGCTCCGGTTTCTCCCATCAACCCAAAACATGCAGCACCTGAACTAACATCAAGAACCTCCTCCTGTGGCTCCTCAGAGGGGGTCAGGGGCTCTGAGGATTGGGCAGTTGCTGGATTAAGCGGGAGAAGATGGATGGACATTTACATGAGCCCAAACGTTATTAAACATTATGTGTGAATGAGTTTAATGAAGACGCTTCACCAGAGGAAAGAATGATTAAAGTATGTCATAAACAAGAAGAAATAAAATCCTTTTTTTTCCTGCTTGAATTACAAAAACACTCTCCACGTTTACCTTGATGCTCTGCGGCGGATCTGCAGCAGACACAGACCTTCTAACCTGACACCGGTCACATTCTGAGACCTGCAAGAAAACAACTGTTAATTTACACAATAAACAAACGAAAAGGTCCAGAAATGAGTCCAGAACATAAAACAGAAATAAATCACCTCAGACTCTTACCCATCTGTCAATATCGACCGACATCCCGACCCAGTAAAACCTGGAGCAAATCGCAGATCGGGTTTTAATGATCCCGGCGTGTTTCCCGGCGGGAGACGAGTGGAATTCAGTGAAAAGTGCCTGAGCTTCGGCCCTGGTCTGGATCACTCTCCTGTTTCTGTAGAAGAGCTGTCCTTCTGCAGCGACAAACGCGGTGAGAAACAAATGCACGGATCAATGTGAACGCATCTTCGTCCACTCACCGTTCACCGTGAACTTCTGAGCGTAACGTTTTAAGCTCAACTTCTGAGATTTACTGAACCCCTCTGGGTACTGCCCCCTGGACACGAAATCAAACACCTCGCTGCATCTTTCCATCGCCGTCTTCGCCTTCACAAACGTACAAACTGGAAAACGAAATTAAACACGTTTTTCTCAAACCCACAGTAAAAATAAGACTTTGGTTCATAAAGACGTAACAATAACGTAAATCTGGTCAAAGGTCCAATAATCTGGAGCATCACAATATATCGAATCCCCAGTGTCTTTGCTTAAATGAACAGTTCTGATGCAGAAATAGCAAAAAAACAGAGGGAACTACATAGACCATGATCCTTTGCTCCGTTTCAGTGCAGACGACAGGAAGAAATAACTGTTCTGAGCACTTTTACATCTTCATTCTGTGGATTAAGTCTGTGAAGCATTTTTAGAGGAAAAAGTCGCAGATTCACAGTTTTATATTGTAATAAATCTGGTCCAGTGAGATGGAGATGGAATAAGAACGAAAGAAAGAACGAAAAAGAAAGAATGAAAGAGAGAAAGAACGAAAAGGAAAGAATGAAAGAACAAAAGAAAGAATGAAAGAAAGAACAAATGAATGAAAGAAAAATAACGAAAAAGAAAGAATGAAAGAGAGAAAGGAAAGAATGAAAAAAGAATGAAAGAAAAGAAAGAAAAAAATGAAAGAGAAAGAACAAATGAAAGAAAGAAAAACTAAAGAAAGAAACAACGAAGAAAGAATGAAAGAGAGAAAGAACGAAAAGGAAAGAATGAAAGAACAAAAGAAAGAATGAACGGCCAAACGAACGAAGGAAAGAAAGAACAAAAGAGAATGAATGAAAGAAAAATAACGAAAAAGAAAGAATGAAAGAGAGAAATGAAAGAATGAAAAAAGAATGAAAGAAAAGAAAGAAAAAAATGAAAGAGAAAGAACAAATGAAAGAAAGAAAAACTAAAGAAAGAACAAAAAGAACAAAAGAAAGATCGACCGAACGAACGAATGAAAGAAAGAACAAAAAAAAAAGAGAATGAAAGAAAGGAAACTGTGGTGTAAATCTGGTCCAGAGAGATTTGGATTTCGTTCCGTCCCTAATGACAGTAAACGTTTCACCAAACGACTGAAGCGTTTCAGAGTCGGTCTGTTCTTCTGTAGAATATCGTGATATCGTGAGTTTTCCCACGATATCGTGATAAATATCGTACCGTGAGCTTCAGACTGTGACCGTATCGTTACAGCCCTCGTATTTCTGTAGTTTAGTTAGAGACAGAAGTTAATTCATACAGTTGCCGCTCTGGTGGTTTGGTTACAGGAAATGTTGACACAGATTTAGTTCCTCGAATTACAGGATAATTATGACTAACTTGAACAATAATCTACACTCCGTTAACAGTCGGGTGACACTCATATCTCAGGCCGCAGGGTGAATTTACTACTATAAACAGGTGTCCAGATTTACTAACCTCTAAACGGGGACACACTGGGGTTTGGATGTTTGGTGTAAATAAAAGAGTGAACAGAGTGTGTGAGGTTGTGAGTTCTCGTGTCATGATCTGAGGGATTCCGACACTGATTTTCTTTTTTGCTTCATGGTCGTTCACAAACACGGATTTGTGTTTTTTGGCAAAACTAATTTTATGCAGTTTAGGCTTCTCTTTACTGTTGGTAAGGATCAGATTAGTTAAGCATGTGATAGTCCTGGTTTAGTCCTGGTGTAGTCCTGGTTTAGTCCTGGTTTAGACCTGATGTAGTCCTGGTGTAGTCCTGGTTTAGACCTGATGTAGTCCTGGTGTAGTCCTGGTTTAGACCTGATGTAGTCCTGGTTTAGTCCTGGTGTAGTCCTGGTGTAGTCCTGGTGTAGTCCTGGTGTAGTCCTGGTTTAGACCTGATGTAGTCCTGGTGTAGTCCTGGTTTAGACCTGATGTAGTCCTGGTGTAGTCCTGGTGTAGTCCTGGTGTAGTCCTGGTGTAGTCCTGGTGTAGTCCTGGTTTAGTCCTGGTGTAGTCCTGGTGTAGTCCTGGTGTAGTCCTGGTTTAGTCCTGGTGTAGTCCTGGTGTAGTCCTGGTGTAGTCCTGGTGTAGTCCTGGTGTAGTCCTGGTTTAGTCCTGGTGTAGTCCTGGTTTAGTCCTGGTTTAGACCTGATGTAGTCCTGGTGTAGTCCTGGTTTAGACCTGATGTAGTCCTGGTGTAGTCCTGGTTTAGACCTGATGTAGTCCTGGTGTAGTCCTGGTGTAGTCCTGGTGTAGTCCTGGTGTAGTCCTGGTTTAGTCCTGGTGTAGTCCTGGTGTAGTCCTGGTTTAGACCTGATGTAGTCTCAGTTTAGTCCTGGTGTAGTCCTGGTGTAGTCCTGGTTTAGACCTGATGTAGTCTCAGTTTAGTCCTGGTGTAGTCCTGGTGTAGTCCTGGTTTAGTCCTGGTTTAGTCCTGGTTTAGTCCTGGTTTAGTCCTGATGTAGTCCTGGTTTAGTCCTGGTTTAGTCCTGGTTTAGTCTTGGTTTAGTCTTGGTTTAGTCTTGGTTTAGTCCTGATGTAGTCCTGGTTTAGTCCTGGTGTAGACCTGATGTAGTCCTGGTTTAGTCCCGATGTAGTCCTGGTTTAGTCCCGATGTAGTCCTGGTTTAGTCCTGATGTAGTCCTGGTTTAGTCCCGATGTAGTCCTGGTGTAGTCCTGATGTAGTCCTGGTGTAGTCCTGGTTTAGTCCTGGTTTACTCCCGATGTAGTCCCGATGTAGTCCTGGTTTAGTCTTGGTTTAGTCCTGGTTTAGTCCTGGTTTAGTCTTAGTTTAAACCTGGTTTTGGTCCAAAATAGGGACACTTGGGCCATTTCTTGTATAAAACTGGGACTGTCCCGGGGACGTCCGGTCACCTTATATTATAAAATAGTATAATGAAAAAGATAACTGTAAAATCGAATCTTAAATCCAAACAGCTGTTCTGCCGCAGGTCTCACTGGCTCCAAACAAACAATAAAACCAAAACACGCTTAAAATGTGTCGTACCTGCGTCATTAGGGCTGAACCCGACTCCCCCTGAGCCCCGGGCACAGATCGGGAACATATCGGGTTAGTTTAATACATCCATGGTGCATGAAAACACAGTTATATTCAGTTTTATTCAGTTTATTTTCCGGAGCTCAGATCGACAAGAGCCATTTAAACGCTGGGGGTGGTGCGCATGCGCAGTAGACGTAGCTAGCTTCTTTATTTTTATATTTTTATTATTATTATTAATACTTCAGAACCTCAGTTACAAACGAAAAGGCGCCGCGCAAAGATCACAATGAAACACGGCAAAAATAAAAACACAACTGTGAACAAAAACCGTAGGTAGCTTCTTTTTATGAGGTTTTATTGACGGTCGGCGAACGAAACTGGTGCATTACCGCCACCTGCTGGTGAGGAGTGTGAACTTTAAACGCGACTTGCAAATAACAGCAAAAATGTAATAAATAAATAAATAAATAAATAAATAAATAAATAAATAAATAAATAAATAAATAAATAAATAAATAAATAAATAAATAAATAAAATCAACAACTGTGATCAAATAACTAAAGAAAAAATAAATAAACTTAAATAAATAAAATCCTGAAGCGATTATTCCCTGGGTGCAGTTGTAATAATTAGTAATGGGAATAATTCCACCAAATTAAACTTTATTTTAAGGTCCTTAATCTCATTCTTCAGCAGTAGGACACCGTAACAGTGTGTCAGATGCCCTCCCCGTGCGTCAGGTGCCCTCCCCGTGCGTCAGATGCCCTCCTTGTGCGTCCTGTTGGTGTCCTGTTGGTGTCCTGTTGGTGTTTGATCGTCTTCAGTTCTTCGTGCTTTTTCCTTCGTCAGTTTCAGTTCACACTCGTTCCGTTTGCAGATTCGTGTTTCTAAACGTGTCGCGTTCTGCCTCCTGTGGAACCTGCTGCTTCCTGTAGTACGTGACATCACACACGACTGCCCTGCTGGTGTGAAACGCGCCTGTGGGCGGAGTCAGGTGTTCGGTCGCACTTTTAGCTCGTCATAAGATCACACAGAGAAATGAGAATTCTTCACAGCTTCGTTTTTTTTATTCTAAACTCTAAATTCTTTTACACGTCACGTTACACCAACAGCATCTTTAACGACATCGACGTTCTCTTTGTTCTTTTATTAAAGATGCACCGTGGGACTTTTCTGGTGGGAGCTCACGGGCAGCAGACGAGTTTTAGGGCCCAGAGTTGGACCCTGTTCCTGTTCATTTTAATTCGACAAATCTGTTAATAATTTTTTCCAGCCATTTTTAATAAACATTTTTAGTCTCTATACTGAAGTCATATTATTTCCACCATCATCAGTTCCTTTCGTCGTCTTTTACTTTTTACTGCAATCGTAAAGCATCATTTTAAAACATCTTTCTGTTTCTTCCGCCCTTCTAACGCTAATAAAGACGATAAAGATGTACCATATTCATTAATTATTTGTGTTTACCCGTAGAAAATCTGGATGAACACAATTAAAATAAGTCAGAAATGTCTTATTTAATCCAAAGGTTTTAAAGTAGTGACATAAAATACAGTTAATAATGGATTTATGATCATAATAATAACTCGGATTTCCGTATTTTGGCAAAACAAACGGCGATTTATGCTCCTGTTACTGTCGGCGGAGATTCGATGAGTTAAAAATTGCAATAGTCCTGGTTTAGTCCTGGTTTTGATCTGATGTAGTAATTATATTGGTAATTCATAATTCATAAAGACAAAAGTCAAAATTTAGAGTAAAAAAAGATAATTTATGTAAAAAGTTCTAATACTATAATAATAAAAAGAAAAAGAAAGAAGCGTGGAAGAAAAAGAAAATGGCTTTAAAATTACGCTTTACGATTGTGGTAAAAAGTAAAGGAAATGAGGACGGTGAAAATAATATTAGTTAAGTACAGAGAATAAAAATGTTTATTCAAAATGGCGGTAAAACAAAAAGGTTAAATTAAATTATGAATTGGCCAAAATATAAATCTAAGGAGGAGCAGCAGTGTGGTTACGCTGCACCACAGTACTTCTGTTTTACTTATTACATTTGTGTGTTTGTGTTTGTGTTTTGTTGTTTTATATTATGTTTTTCTATGTCTTTGTGTCTTGTTTATTATTATATTTTGTTAAATGTGATATTCTGGTGTCTTTAATGAAACGGAACGACGTCAGCGAAGATTACGGACAAAACAGTGAAATAAAAACCCTGGGATCATTCAGAGTGAGGTTAATACGGACACAAGTGCCCAGAGTCACTTCCTGTTTGGAGCGTGGCGGCTGAAACGTGGCGGCTGAAACGTGGCGGCTGAAACGTGGCGGCTGAAACGCGGCGGCTGAAAAGTGACGGCTGAAACGTGGCGGCTGAAACGTGGCGGCTGAAACGTGGCGACTTAGCGTGAGCTCCGTCCTTTTACGTTTACCGTCTATAACTGTGGCCTCACGGTAACATTTTCAGTCACAGGGGTTTTTATTTCTCAAAAAAGAAACTCGGTCATTTATTCTGCTCGCCTCTCCACAGAGCTGACGGGTAACTGGACCTGGTTGAGTCACGTCTCAACGGTGAGAGCAAAATCACACTGCAAAAAATTCCAGAAAAAGCATCAACATCTCCATGGAGACAAGCAGGCGGTGGACCCAATACCAGAAAAAGTTCCACAGTGCATCTTTAAAGATCGGAGACGTGAACATGGAGAGGAGGAGAGGAAAAACATCGGAGTGACCTGGCACAGAGGTCAGAGGTCAGGGGTCAGAGGTCAGGGGTCAGGGGACAGGGGTCAGAGGTCAGGGGACAGAGGTCAGGGATCAGGGGTCAGGGGACAGGGGTCAGAGGTCAGGGGACAGAGGTCAGGGGACAGAGGTCAGGGGACAGGGGTCAGAGGTCAGGGGACAGGGGACAGAGGTCAGGGGACAGAGGTCAGGTGGGGGTCAGGGGTCAGGGGTCAGAGGTCAGGGGACAGGTGAGAGGGCGTCTCTGGGCGTTGTTCTCTCGGGTTTCGGGCTCCCCTCTGCCCCCTGCAGCCCCCCCACCATAGAGCCCAGAGTGCCATAGCTCCCCCCGTAGGTCTCCATCTGCACCGCCACGCCCAGCCCCGCCCTCTGATTGGCCGGTTCGGGCTGTGGAGGCGTCTGATTGGCCGGTTCGGGCTGTGGAGGCATCTGATTGGCCGGTTCGAGCTGTGGAGGCGTCTGATTGGCCGGTTCGGGCTGTGGAGGCGTCTGATTGGCCGGTGAGGGCTGTGGAGGCGTCTGATTGGCCGGTTCGGGCTGTGGAGGCGTCTGATTGGCCGGTTCGAGCTGTGGAGGCGTCTGATTGGCCGGTTCGGGCTGTGGAGGCGTCTGATTGGCCGGTGAGGGCAGGGAGGCGGGCGTGGGCAGGTTGTCGGTCAGACTCTGGACGGTGGCTGAGGACTGGACACAGGGCAGGTGTTTACAGGACGGACTCACGCGTCAGATCTGCTCCTGGAGGCGCCGGGCAGTGGAACTCACCGTGGCGATGGAGCCCTGGCTGCCCACGGTGCCCCTCTTCTTTCGGGCCATGCTCGGGTTCCAGTGGCACACCAGGCTGTCGTTCTGCACGCTGTAGTTCTTATGCCCCACCAGCCAGTACGTGCTCATCTTCCCTTTGCCCTGAAACACACACACACACCACACGGGGGCGCTCTGACCACAGCCGACCACAGAGCGCCTCAGGAATACTGCTGCCACCGGGGCCCTGGCATCAGCAGGGCCCTGGCATCAGCAGGGCCCTGGCATAAGAAATTGCCCCCATCACTGCACTAGTTCAGAACTTGCCCCCATCACTGCACTAGTTCAGAACTTGCCCCCATCACTGCACTAGTTTGTTGCCTTGACAGACTCAATGTCACAGTGAGATCTCCACCGAGGAAACAGGACAGAGGAGACAGAGGACATAGGACATAGGACATAGGACATAGGAGACATAGGACATAGGAGACAGCAGTGAGGTACCTTGATGTCCACGTCTCCTCGCAGTTGCATCTCGTAGGCGTTTTCTTTGACCAGGGCCAAATACGTCTCTGAGCTGATGTGGATCTTCTGAGCTGCACACACACACGTCACACACACACACACACACACACACACACGTCACACATACACACACACACACGTCACACACACACACGCGTAACACACACACACATCACACACACACACACACACACACACACGTCACACACACGTCACACACACACACACACGTCACACACACACGTCACACACACACACACGTCACACACACACACACGTCACACACACGTCACACACACACACACACACACGTAACACACACACACGTCACACACACACACACACGTAACACACACACACATCACACACACACACGTAACACACACACACGTCACACACACACACACACGTAACACACACACACACATGTCACACACACATGTCACACACACACACACGTCACACACACATGTCACACACACACACGTCACACACACATGTCACACACACACACACACACGTCTCACACACACACACATGTCACACACACGTCACACACACACACGTCACACACACACACACACGTCACACACACGTCACACACATATACTGTACACACACACACACATACTGTACACACACACACACACACACACGTCACACACATGTCACACACACGTCACACACACACACACTCACACACTAACACACACACACATACACATACTGTACACACACATGTCACACACACGTCACACACACACGTCACACACACACACACACTCACGTCACACACACACATGTCACACACACGTCACACACACACGTCACACACACGTCACACATACACACACGTCACACACACACATCACACACACGTCACACACACGTCACACACACACACACACACACACTCACACACACACACACACACACGTCACACACACGTCACACACACACACACACACGTCACACACACACACACGTCACACACACGTCACACACACACACACACACACACACACACACACACACACGTCACACACACACACACACACACACACACACACACACTCACACACACACACTGTTACTCACGCAGGCTGGTCGACTCCATCCTGGACGCCGTGTTCACTGTGTCTCCAAACAAACAGTATCGCGGCATCTTATACCCGACGATCCCGGCGACACAGGGACCTGCAGAGACCAGACCAGGACTAAACCAGGACTAAACCAGGACCAGACCAGGACTAAACCAGGACCAGACCAGGACTAAACCAGGACTAAACCAGGACTAAACCAGGACCAGACCAGGACTAAACCAGGACCAGACCAGGACCAGACCAGGACTAAACCAGGACTAAACCAGGACTAAACCAGGACCAGACCAGGACTAAACCAGGACCAGACCAGGACCAGACCAGGACTAAACCAGGACTAAACCAGGACCAGACCAGGACCAGACCAGGACCAGACCAGGACTAAACCAGGACTAAACCAGGACTAAACCAGGACTAAACCAGGACCAGACCAGGACCAGACCAGGACTAAACCAGAACCAGACCAGGACTAAACCAGGACCAGACCAGGACCAAACCAGGACCAAACCAGGACCAAACCAGGACCAAACCAGGACTACAACAGGACTAAACTTTGCTAGATCCAGGACCAAATGAAGTGTGAATGCAGCCGATATTTCACCAGTTTGACCTAAACTAAAGGATCTTTGTGGTTTTTAGACTTTAAAGGTCTGATATGACACAAAACTGACTCTGTGAGCTTTAAGTCCTGTTCTAATGTTGTTTCCGCCTCAAAAACAGAGCTGGAGTTTTGTTTCTCACTAGAATCATTTGGATCATTTCAGTCCTGGAGTCGCCGATCTCGACTGAACTACAGGGAAAAGGAGAAACTACCACATCATGACATCACGAGGTGGAGCAGAGCGTCTGGAGCTTTGCAGATGTAACAGACGAATAATAAAGAGTCACTCAAACATGTGAATGAAACAAACACGACTCCAGCTCTGAGTGTGAGGAGGGACCGACATTAGAACAGAGCAGAAAAGTAACTCGGCCCCTTTAGAGCCTCAGGTACCTGTGGGGGCGGGGCCTGGTACCTGTGGGGGCGGGGCCTCGTACCTGTGTGGATGCCCGCTCTCAGCTGCAGTCTCTGGGCGGGCATGTGGGGGATGGACACCTGTCTGACGGCCGCCACCAGGTCCAGGGCCATCTTGGCGATCTCGTCGGCGTGTCGGTCCCCGTTCCTCTCCGGGAGCCCGCTGACCACCATGTACGCGTCACCGATGGTCTCCACCTGGGGCCGACGCACACACGGAGCCATGGACACACACACACGACAGACACACACACACACGACAGACACACACACGACAGACACACACACACGACAGACGTACACACACGACATATGTACACACACACACGACAGACGTACACACACACACGACATATGTACACACATACGACAGACATACACACACACACGACAGACGTACACACACGACAGACACACACACGACAGACGTACACACACGACAGACACACACACGACAGACGTACACACACGACAGACGTACACACACACACGACAGACGTACACACACACACGACATATGTACACACACACACAACAGACGTACACACACACACGACATATGTACACACATACGACAGACATACACACACACGACAGACATACATACACAACATATGTACACACGACAGACATACACACACACGACAGACACACACACACGACAGACACACACACACGACATATGTACACACGACAGACATACACACACACGACATATGTACACACGACAGACATACACACACACGACATATGTACACACGACAGACATACACACACACGACAGACACACACACGACAGACATACACACACACGACAGACATACACACACGACATATGTACACACGACAGACAT
Organism: Odontamblyopus lacepedii; assembly: GCA_034769755.1. NCBI lineage: Eukaryota > Metazoa > Chordata > Actinopteri > Gobiiformes > Gobiidae > Odontamblyopus > Odontamblyopus lacepedii. Next base: position 1,872,537 of record CM068345.1, read on the forward strand.
ACACACACACGACAGACACACACACACGACAGACATACACACACACGACAGACACACACACACGACATATGTACACACGACAGACATACACACACACGACAGACACACGCACGACAGACATACACACACACGACAGACATACACACACGACATATGTACACACAACAGACATACACACACACACGACAGACACACACACGACAGACATACACACACACGACAGACACACACACGACAGACATACACACACACGACAGACATACACACACACACGACAGACACACACGACAGACATACACACACGACAGACGTACACACACATGACATATGTACACACACACGACAGACACACACACACGACAGACGTACACACACACACGACAGACACACACACACACGACAGACGTACACACACGACAGACACGCGCACACGACATATGTACACACACACACGACAGACACACACACACGACAGACGTACACACACAACAGACACACACACACGACAGACGTAAACACACACACGACAGACACACACACGCGACAGACACACACACAACAAACACACACACACGACAGACGTAAACACACACACGACAGACACACACACGCGACAGACACACACACACAACAGACACACACACACGACAGACGTACACACACACACGACAGACACACACACGCGACAGACACACACACACAACAGACACACACACACGACAGACGTAAACACACACACGACAGACACGCGCACACACGACAGACGGACACACACGCGACAGACACACACACACGACAGACACACACACACACACGATAGACGTACACACACACACGACAGACGTACACACACACGACAGACACACACACACGACAGACACACACACACGACAGACACACACACACGACAGACGTACACACACACGCGACAGACACACACACACGACATATGTACACACACACGCGACAGACACACACACGCGACAGACACACACACACAACAGACACACACACACGACAGACGTAAACACACACACGACAGACACGCGCACACACGACAGACGGACACACACGACAGACACACACACACGACAGACACACACACACACGATAGACGTACACACACACACGACAGACGTACACACACACGACAGACACACACACACGACAGACACACACACACGACAGACACACACACACGACAGACGTACACACACACGCGACAGACACACACACACGACATATGTACACACACACGCGACAGACACACACACACGACAGACACACACACACGACAGACGGACACACACGATGGAGGCACACGGACGCACACACAGACACGACAGACTGTATAAAGAAGTGGACTAAAGGCCGCCACACACTACAGGATTTTTCGGTCTTTGACGATTTTGATACATGCGATAAAAAGTGCAAACACCACAGACACGAGGTGAATCTGAAGAGATTTTAAATCTCATCTCTCAAAGTCTTAAAATCTCCGATCGCAAAGACTTAAAATCTCCAGACGCAGACTTACACTGTGGGTTTTGATTGGACCTGCAGGGGCCTGCAGGGGGCAGCAGGGGGCAGCAGGGGGCAGCAGGGGGCAGCAGGGGGCAGCAGGGGCCTGCAGGGGGCAGCAGGGGGCAGCAGGGGGCAGCAGGGGGCAGCAGGGGCCTGCAGGGGGCAGCAGGGGCCTGCAGGGGGCAGCAGGGGGCAGCAGGGGCCTGCAGGGGGCAGCAGGGGGCAGCACAGGGCTTTACCTTGTAGACGTCGTAGGAGTCGATGCGAGTGTCGAAACACATGTACAGATTGTTGAGCATCTCCACCACCTGCAGGGGGCGACAGGACGCAGAGATGGACGTGAAGCCCACGATGTCTGAGAAGAAGATGGTGACCTGCAGGAGCAAGGCAGGGTTTAGAGTTCAGAGTACTACAGTACACAGAGTACTACAGTACACGGAGTACTACAGTACACAGAGTACTACAGTACACAGAGTACTACAGTACACAGAGTACTACAGTACACAGAGTACTACAGTACACAGAGTACTACAGTACACAGAGTACTACAGTACACAGAGTACTACAGTACACAGAGTACTACAGTACACAGAGTACTACTGTACGCAGAGTACGACAGTACACAGAGTACTACAGTACGCAGAGTACTACAGTACACGGAGTACTACAGTACACAGAGTACTACTGTACGCAGAGTACGACAGTACACAGAGTACTACTGTACACAGAGTACTACTGTACGCAGAGTACGACAGTACACAGAGTACTACTGTACACAGAGTACTACAGTACACAGAGTACTACAGTACACAGAGTACTACTGTACGCAGAGTACGACAGTACACAGAGTACTACTGTACGCAGAGTACTACAGTACACAGAGTACTACAGTACACAGAGTACTACTGTACGCAGAGTACGACAGTACACAGAGTACTACTGTACACAGAGTACTACAGTACACAGAGTACTACAGTACACAGAGTACTACTGTACGCAGAGTACGACAGTACACAGAGTACTACAGTACGCAGAGTACTACAGTACACGGAGTACTACTGTACGCAGAGTACTACAGTACACAGAGTACTACAGTACACAGAGTACTACAGTACGCAGAGTACTACAGTACACAGAGTACTACAGTACGCAGAGTACTACAGTACACGGAGTACTACTGTACACAGAGTACTACTGTACACAGAGTACGACAGTACACAGAGTACTACAGTACGCAGAGTACTACAGTACACAGAGTACTACAGTACACGGAGTACTACTGTACGCAGAGTACTACAGTACACAGAGTACTACAGTACACGGAGTACTACTGTACGCAGAGTACTACAGTACACAGAGTACTACAGTACACAGAGTACTACAGTACATGGAGTACTACTGTACGCAGAGTACTACAGTACACAGAGTACTACAGTACATGGAGTACTACAGTACGTAGAGTACTACAGTACACGGAGTACTACAGTACACAGAGTACTACAGTACACAGAGTACTACAGTACACGGAGTACTACTGTACGCAGAGTACTACAGTACACAGAGTAATACAGTACACAGAGTACTACAGTACACGGAGTACTACTGTACGCGGAGTACTACAGTACACAGAGTACTACTGTACACAGAGTACTACAGTACGCAGAGTACTACAGTACACGGAGTACTACTGTACACGGAGTACTACAGTACACGGAGTACTACTGTACGCAGAGTACTACAGTACACAGAGTACTACAGTACACAGAGTACTACAGTACACAGAGTACTACAGTACACAGAGTACTACTGTACGCAGAGTACTACAGTACACAGAGTACTACTGTACGCAGAGTACTACAGTACACAGAGTACTACTGTACACAGAGTACTACAGTACATAGAGTACTACAGTACTCTGGTCCAGATCCATGGAGGATATGTTTTTGTAATACTTTGTCCTGAAGAGTAAATATTAACACTACAAATACGACGGTTCTGGTTCTGGTCCAGCCTCACCTCAGGGACAAATGCAAATGTTCAGCTCCAGATCAGATGTTCTAACTTCTGTTCACACCTCTGTGTTCATCTGCTTTTAGAATCAAGTAATATTTGGGTGACAATTATTTTGATACCTGCACTACACAGTAGTACACGAGTACACAGTACCATAGTACAGTAGAAGTACACAGTACTACTATAGTTTGCAGTACACAGAGGGGAGACTGTGTTAATAAATAGTAAATAGAGTAATTATTAGTTTTGAAATGAGGCTCGGCCCCTCACACTGGCCCCGCCCCTCACACTGGCCCGGCCCCTCCCCGTAGCTCCGCCCCTCCCCGTAGCCCCGCCCCTCACACTGGCCCCGCCCCTCCCCATGGCCCCGCCCGGCGCAGCTGCTCGAGCTTCTTCAATCACACAGTTCAATAACACGGGGCCATTATGATGCTCCAGCCTGTTTTATCTGCTCATGAATATGGAACACGGCAATTACAGCCAATTACAGGCACAAAGGAACAAAGAGTCTGCGGCTCATCTGGTCCCAGCTCAAGAAGTGCTCCTCACACCACAAGGCTCCACAGGCCCGGCTCGTATGCGACTGCACGGACTGGGGTCGGGCAGAGTTTAATATTAGAGTCATGAAGTAGAGACGTAGAGAAGAACGGCCTGAGATCATGTCGTGTTCGTACCTTATCGTAGCTCTCGGCCTCCACGTGCCGGTGCTTTCGCAGCTGTTTGGCCACAGTCTTGGGCAGCATCTGGTGCAGCAGGTCCTCGGCCAGCTGCCTCTGCCTCTTCAGGTCTGCGGTCTTCTCCTTCAGGCTCTGGGCGTAGTCCTGGATCCAGGCCGTCATCTGTCTGAAGGAGCAGACGACCAGGGGGTAGATGAGGCAGGCCAGTCCCAGCAGACACAGCCTCTGACTGAGGCCCGAGGAGAGGGCACGGGCCTCCAGCCGCAGGGCCCTCTGCGCCCGCTCAGACACACAGAGCTGAGTGCTCCTGAGGGCCTCCACGCCGGAGGAGAGCAGGGGCCACTGCTCCTCTGGAAGCTCCCACAGTCTGAGGCTGAGCAGGTCCAGGCTGGAGTTCCCCGTCTCCCCCATGTTCTGGGTCCAGCACTCACACAGAGGAGCAGAGAGCAGCCGGCTCAGCTCCAACCATCTGGACACAAAGGTCCACCTCTGCTGGAAGTCCTCCGGGACAGGTCTGCTGTGGAGGTCTGCCAGCTGCAGGTACAGCTCCTCAAAGGACACCAGGAGTCTGACGGAGAGAACATGTGCCCAGAGAGGGTGCTCCTTCACCCTCAGTACAGCGTCAGGGAGAGGCCCCCAGAGCTCCAGCAACTCCCAGATCCCAGTGGAGAAGACACAGATGCCACTGTCCTCCCTGGACGAGTGGAGGTCCTCCCTGGACGAGTGGAGGTCCTCCCTGGACGTGTGGAGGTCCTCCCTGGACGAGTGGAGGTCCTCCCTGGACGTGTGGAGGTCCTCCCTGGATGAGTGGAGGTCCTCCCTGAGGCTCCTGCTGCTGTTGGAGCTGATGTTGGAGCTGATGTTGGAGCTGATGTTGGAGCTGATGGTGGAGCTGATGGTGGAGCACACAGCGCTCAGCTCCTCTGCACAGGTCAGTTCCTCTGTGTCCCTGCAGAGATGAGCCAGGGCCCTCAGCACCTCCTCCTCCTCCTTCTCTCCAGAGCTGGAGCTCCGGGACCTCCACACATGCCTGAGGAGCTGCAGTTTGCCCACCAGCTCCAGGAGCCCCGCGCTCCTGCAGGACGTGAGCTCGGACAGGGCACAGTCTGTGGAGTGAAGCAGCTCCAGCTGAGCCCTGAGGTCAGAGGTCACGGCCCCCAGCAGAGCCAGCAGCGACAGGACGCACGCGGCCAGGACGCGCTGCACTGTGGGACTGCGGCCGCACACCGCCACCAGGGGGCACCTGTGAGAGGAGGGCAGTGTGAGGAGCACTTCCCTCATCATGACACGAAATCAAGACAAAAACTATAGAAAAAGTTTACAAACAAAAAAATATGTATAAAAACTCATTTGGAGAAAAAAACTTCCAAAATGAGCTCCAGAAACAGGCCCAGAATTCTTCCTAAAGCGACATTTTGTCAATAAAAAGCAACAGATCCGCGTCTCACCGGGCGACTGTTTCTTTAGGTTTCTGTTTAAACCATCTAACAGGCTCCATCAGGCCGAGCACAGCACCGCACCTCAGGCCTAAGATGGAACCGGAGGGAAAACACTAAAACTGAGACAAATGTTAAAGTAAAATAATAGTTTAATGAAAAACACTCGACACATTACAGCTGCACTGGGGCCCGGGCCGCTGTGGTTTTAGTCTAAATCAAATATAAAACTGACCGTGGACCTCAGGCCTGGGCAGATATGGCTCAACATAAACAGAAAAGTACATTTGTATTTTCTAAAGAGCTGGAGCTACCTGCAAAGTTGGTCCCCGCTGTCCGCAGGTCTCTGCGGCCCCGGGGCCACTTTCCTCCTCCGGATGAATCTGTGTTTGAGAGAAGCCGAACTCAAGGTCCCCGAGGCGAAGCAGTCCTTCTTCATCAGGTCCACCACCGGAGACATGAGCCCGCGCCCCGCGTCCTGCGCCTCTACCTCTGTGCGCCTCTGTGCGCCTCTGTGCGCCTCTGTGCGCCTCTGTGAGCCTCTGTGCGGCCGTGGTACGGCCCCAGCGCTCTGCCCCGCGGGCCCGTGCCCCCTCTCCTCCTCCTCTCTCTCTCTCTCTCTCTCTCTCTCTCTCTCTCTCCAGCAGGACAGGAGTGCGGAGACTTTGGGAATAAAAGCGCAGCAGTAGTTCTTGTGGCGCAGGTTTGCGCTCATGGTTCGTGCGCACATGTCTGGATTGTCATGGCTCTATTAGAGTAACTGTACTCCGGTTCTGGTGAGGCCCCGGTGAGGCCCCGGTGAGGCCCCGGTGAGGCCCTGGTGAGACCCCGGTGAGGCCCTGGTGTGTGGTGTGCAGACAGAAGGGGCTTTTATTGTGAAAGGGCGTGAGTCGGAAGTCTCGGAGTGTTGGTGTTTCTGCCGCTGGAGAAAGAACTTATGGAGGAAAAGTTGTTGTGAAATGAACCGGAGCTGAGCGGGTCCCCGCGGCCGAGAGCAGCGGTCACAGGAGCGGCACCGAGAGCGCGCACGGGCCCGTGGTGCCTCCGGGACACCGGGACACGGGACACCGGGAGCGCGGAGCGGGGACGCGGGGAACAAAGAGCTCTTCCCTCGACTATTGTTACCGAGAGGCGCAGCGCTCCGGGCTGAGGATCCACAGTCTGAGGATCCAGGGTCTGTGGAACATTTCGCGTTACTTTTGTCCTTTGTTATTGGCGCACGTGGACGTGGTTCTGTTCACGTCATCACAAAAGTTCACGAGCTCCACTTTAGACCCGAGCGCACGAGCTGAATCTGTGACAAACGCGCTCAGATCTGTGATCTCATGACGTAAAGCTTTACGCTGTAGCTCCACGTGCGGGTTTCTGCTCGTGAGCTCGTGTTTTCATCTTTTCACGCAGATCCACGCGCGGGGTGTGCGCGCGCCTGCCCCGCCAAGCTCCGGCACAAGAGCGCGCGGGAGCGTCCGAGGAGGAACCGGAGCCCGGGCTGCCCTAGACCCGGCTCCTGCCCCTCCTCCTGCCCTCTGCCCCTGCCCTCTGCCCCTGCCCTCTGCCCCTGCTCCTGCCCCTGCTCCTGCCCCTGCCCTCTGTCCCTGCCCCTGCTCCTGCCCTCTGCTCCTGCCCCTGCTCCTGCCCGTGCTCCTGCTCCTGCCCTCTGCCCTCTGCCCCTGCTCCTGCCCGTGCTCCTGCCCCTGCCCCTGCTCCTGCCCTCTGCCCGTGCTCCTGCCCGTGCTCCTGCTCCTGCCCCTGCCCTCTGCTCCTGCCCTCTGCCCGTGCTCCTGCTCCTGCCCCTGCCCTCTGCCCCTGCCCTCTGCCCCTGCCCCTGCTCCTGCCCCTGCTCCTCCCGCCATGACCTCGGGCACCGGGAGCGGCAGGAGCAGCAGGACTCAGGACGGGGAGCACAAACCGGAGCAGCTCCCGGGAAGGTCCCCCATCCTCACACACCTCATCGAGGGCTTCGTGATCCAGGAGGGAAACACGCCCTTCCCCGTGAGTAAACCAGGACTAAACCAGGACTAAACCAGGACTGAACCAGGACTAAACCAGGACTAAACCAGGTGTAAACCAGGTGTAAACCAGGTGTAAACCAGGACTGAACCAGGACTGAACCAGGACTGAACCAGGACTGAACCAGGACTAAACCAGGATTAAACCAGGTGTAAACCAGGTGTAAACCAGGACTGAACCAGGACTGAACCAGGACTAAACCAGGACTAAACCAGGTGTAAACCAGGTGTAAACCAGGACTGAACCAGGACTGAACCAGGACTAAACCAGGACTGAACCAGGACTAAACCAGGACTGAACCAGGACTGAACCAGGACTAAACCAGGACTAAACCAGGTGTAAACCAGGTGTAAACCAGGTGTAAACCAGGTGTAAACCAGGACTGAACCAGGACTAAACCAGGACTGAACCAGGACTGAACCAGGACTGAACCAGGACTAAACCAGGACTAAACCAGGTGTAAACCAGGTGTAAACCAGGACTAAACCAGGTCTAAACCAGGTGTAAACCAGGTGTAAACCAGGACTGAACCAGGACTGAACCAGGACTGAACCAGGACTAAACCAGGACTGAACCAGGACTGAACCAGGACTGAACCAGGACTAAACCAGGACTAAACCAGGACTGAACCAGGACTGAACCAGGACTGAACCAGGACTAAACCAGGACTAAACCAGGACTAAACCAGGACTAAACCAGGTGTAAACCAGGACTGAACCAGGACTAAACCAGGACTAAACCAGGTGTAAACCAGGACTAAACCAGGACTAAACCAGGACTAAACCAGGACTAAACCAGGACTAAACCAGGTGTAAACCAGGTGTAAACCAGGACTAAACCAGGACTAAACCAGGACTAAACCAGGTGTAAACCAGGACTAAACCAGGACTAAACCAGGACTAAACCAGGACTAAACCAGGTGTAAACCAGGTGTAAACCAGGACTAAACCAGGTCTAAACCAGGACTAAACCAGGTGTAAACCAGGACTGAACCAGGACTAAACCAGGTGTAAACCAGGTGTAAACCCGGACTAAACCCGGACTAAACCAGGACTAAACCAGGACTAAACCAGGTGTAAACCAGGACTGAACCAGGACTGAACCAGGACTAAACCAGGACTAAACCAGGACTAAACCAGGTGTAAACCAGGTGTAAACCAGGACTAAACCAGGTCTAAACCAGGTGTAAACCAGGTGTAAACCCGGACTAAACCAGGACTAAACCAGGTGTAAACCAGGACTGAACCAGGACTGAACCAGGACTGAACCAGGACTAAACCAGGTGTAAACCCGGACTAAACCAGGACTAAACCAGGACTAAACCAGGTGTAAACCAGGACTGAACCAGGACTGAACCAGGACTGAACCAGGACTAAACCAGGTGTAAACCAGGACTAAACCAAGACTAAACCAGGTGTAAACCAGGTGTAAACCAGGACTAAACCAGGACTAAACCAGGTCTAAACCAGGTGTAAACCAGGTGTAAACCAGGACTAAACCAGGTCTAAACTAGGTGTAAACCAGGTGTAAACCCGGACTAAACCAGGACTAAACCAGGACTAAACCAGGTGTAAACCAGGACTGAACCAGGACTGAACCAGGACTGAACCAGGACTGAACCAGGACTGAACCAGGACTAAACCAGGTGTAAACCAGGTGTAAACCAGGACTAAACCAGGACTAAACCAGGACTAAACCAGGACTAAATCAAGACTAAACCAGGACTAAACCAGGACTAAACCCTAATTAAATAAATAAACCTCAAAAATCCCTAGAAATACAGGCATTCTGACTGCGAGCAGGGTCGCCTCTCCACAGACCTGACCTGGTTTGGTCTCCATGAGGATATAAAGGTTTAAAGCTGTACTGTGGAACATTCCAGACAATAACAATCAATAACATGTCCAGGACAAAAGCGTCTGACGCGGCCTCCAAGAGAAAAGTTAAAAGAAAAATTAAGCTTTAAAGAAAGTGAATGTGATGTCCAACCACAGGTGACGAAAACCCCACCTCACCTCAGTGTTTCTGTGTTTGTGTTTGTGCATCTGCGTGTTTGTGTTTGTGTGTCTGTGTTTGTGTTTGTGTGTTTGTGTTTGTGTTTGTGCGTCTGTGTGTTTGTGTCTGTGTGTTTGTGTGTCCGTGTGTTTGTGTTTGTGCGTCTGTGTGTTTGTGTCTGTGTGTTTGTGCGTCCGTGTGTTTGTGCGTCCGTGTGTTTGTGCCTCTGTGTGTTTGTGCGTCTGTGTGTTTGTGCGTCTGTGTGTTTGTGCGTCCGTGTGTCCGTGTGTTTGTGCGTCCGTGTGTTTGTGCGTCTGTGTGTTTGTGTTTGTGTGTTTGTGCGTCCGTGTGTTTGTGCGTCCGTGTGTTTGTGCGTCCGTGTGTTTGTGCGTCTGTGTGTTTGTGCGTCCGTGTGTTTGTGCGTCCGTGTGTTTGTGCTTCTGTTCGTGTGTGTTTGTGCGTCTGTGTGTTTGTGTCTGTGTGTTTGTGCGTCTGTGTGTTTGTGTGTTTGTGCGTCTGTGTGTTTGTGCGTCTGTGTGTTTGTGCGTCTGTGTGTTTGTGCGTCTGTGTGTTTGTGCGTCTGTGTGTTTGTGTTTGTGCGTCTGTGTGTTTGTGCGTCTGCGTGTTTGTGTGTTTGTGTTTGTGCGTCTGTGTGTTTGTGCGTCTGTGTGTTTGTGCGTCTGTGTGTTTGTGTTTGTGCGTCTGTGTGTTTGTGCGTCTGTGTGTTTGTGCGTCCGTGTGTTTGTGCGTCTGCGTGTTTGTGTTTTTGTGTGTTTGTGCGTCTGTGTCCGTGTGTTTGTGCGTCTGTTGGTGCAGCTGGAGCGCCCGTCCTTCTCTGTGGACTGCCTGAACCTGAGGAGACACCGTGGGGACCTGAAGAGCGACTGTGTCCCGCTCAGAGGTACCGACCGCTCTGCTCCTCCTTTGTGTTTGTGCGTCAGACGCGTCACAGTTTTGGACGTTTTATTTGTGTTTCTGAGAAGATTTGACAGGAATCGGCGAGTGTGTTTACGTCCGCTCAGGTCTCCCGGCGAGGACAGATTTGACAAAGGCCTAAACGTGTCGGTAACTTTGACAACATCAGTTTTTATCCTGTTTCTAACAACAAAGAAACAACAGAGTCTCACAGCGTCGGCTCAGACACACAGAGCCGAGTCTGGAATGAAAATGTGCTCGAATTAAAGTTCTGCTGTATTTTGTTGTAGAAAGTGCAAAATATCAGGACCAAATTTTTCAGATGAAGACGTATGTAAGTTGCACTGGACTATAAGTCGCAGTGCAACTTACTATAGTGTTTTTTTAAAACGAGGACTAAACCAGGACTATATCAGGTCTAAACCAGGACTATATCAGGTCTAAACCAGGACTAAACCAGGACTATATCAGGACTAAACCAGGACTAAACCAGGACTATATCAGGTCTAAACCAGGACTATATCAGGTCTAAACCAGGACTAAACCAGGACTATATCAGGACTAAACCAGGACTAAACCAGGACTATATCAGGTCTAAACCAGGACTATATCAGGTCTAAACCAGGACTAAACCAGGACTATATCAGGACTAAACCAGGACTATATCAGGTCTAAACCAGGACTAAACCAGGTCTAAACCAGGACTATATCATGTCTAAACCAGGACTAAACCAGGACTAAACCAGGACTAAACCAGGACTATATCAGGACTAAACCAGGACTAAACCAGGACTATATCAGGTCTAAACCAGGACTAAACCAGGTCTAAACCAGGACTATATCATGTCTAAACCAGGACTAAACCAGGACTAAACCAGGTCTAAACCAGGACTATATCAGGTCTAAACCGGGACTAAACCAGGACTATATCAGGTCTAAACCAGGAGTAAACCAGGACTAAACCAGGTCTAAACCAGGACTATATCATGTCTAAACCAGGACTAAACCAGGACTAAACCAGGTCTAAACCAGGACTATATCAGGTCTAAACCAGGACTAAACCAGGACTAAACCAGGTCTAAACCAGGACTATATCAGGTCTAAACCAGGACTAAACCAGGTCTAAACCAGGACTATATCATGTCTAAACCAGGACTAAACCAGGACTATATCAGGTCTAAACCGGGACTAAACCAGGACTAAACCAGGACTATATCAGGTCTAAACCAGGTCTAAACCAGGACTATATCAGGTCTAAACCAGGACTAAACCAGGTCTAAACCAGGACTATATCAGGTCTAAACCAGGACTAAACCAGGTCTAAACCAGGACTATATCAGGTCTAAACCAGGACTAAACCAGGTCTAAACCAGGACTATATCAGGTCTAAACCGGGACTAAACCAGGACTATATCAGGTCTAAACCAGGACTAAACCAGGACTAAACCAGGTCTAAACCAGGACTATATCAGGTCTAAACCAGGACTAAACCAGGTCTAAACCAGGACTATATCATGTCTAAACCAGGACTAAACCAGGACTATATCAGGTCTAAACCGGGACTAAACCAGGACTAAACCAGGACTATATCAGGTCTAAACCGGGACTAAACCAGGACTATATCAGGTCTAAACCAGGACTAAACCAGGACTAAACCAGGTCTAAACCAGGACTATATCAGGTCTAAACCAGGACTAAACCAGGACTATATCAGGTCTAAACCAGGACTAAACCAGGTCTAAACCAGGACTATATCAGGTCTAAACCAGGTCTAAACCAGGACTAAACCAGGACTAAACCAGGTCTAAACCAGGACTATATCAGGTCTAAACCAGGTCTAAACCAGGACTAAACCAGGTCTAAACTAGTCCTAAACCAGGACTATACCCGGATCACCACATGATGACATCACAAGGTGGAACGGAGTGTTTTCAGTTCGAGAGAAGAACTCGTGCTAAATGTGCAGGTTTGTGTGTGAAACATGTGAATGAAACAAACACGACTCCAGGTGTTTGTGACGAGGAAGCACAGTGATCAAAAGGAAGAAGTTTTACGCTCTGACATAATGCTAACTGTAGGCACTGCTCTGTCTGAATCTGAGCTTTTTTTTAACATAATCGGGATAAGTAAAGATTCTTCGGGAGTTCGTGTTTGTCCTGATTCTGTCGTTTCTCTGTCTCTGGTGTTTGTGCAGAGCTGAAGCTGCAGGAGCCGGTCCTGACCTGCGAGCTCTGCGGAAAGGTCGACTTCGCCTCGGCCTTCAAGAGGTCCAAGAGGTTCTGCTCCACGGTCTGTGCCAAACGGTAAGTCCACACGTCTGTGCCCGGTCTGTGCCCGGTCTTTTCCCAGTCTTTTCCCAGTCTGTGTCCAGTCTTTTCCCAGTCTGTGTCCAGTTTTTTCCCAGTCTTTTCCCAGTCTGTGTCCAGTCTTTTCCCAGTCTGTGTCCACTCTTTTCCCAGTCTTTTCCCATTCTGTGTCCAGTCCTTTCCCAGTCTTTTCCCAGTCTGTATCCAGTCTTTTCCCAGTCTTTTCCCAATCTGTGTCCAGTCTTTTCCCAGTCTGTGTCCAGTCTGTGCCCGGTCTTTTCCCAGTCCGTGTCCAGTCTTTTCCCAGTCTGTGTCCAGTCTGTGCCCAGTCTTTTCCCAGTCTGTGCCTGGTCTTTTCCCAGTCTTTTCCCAGTCTGTGTCCAGTCTTTTCCCAGTCTTTTCCCAGTCTGTGCCCGGTCTTTTCCCAGTCTTTTCCCAGTCTGTGTCCAGTCTTTTCCCAGTCTGTGTCCAGTCTTTTCCCAGTCTTTTCCCAGTCTGTGCCCGGTCTTTTCCCAGTCTGTGTCCAGTCTTTTCCCAGTCTGTGCCCGGTCTTTTCCCAGTCTTTTCCCAGTCTGTGCCCGGTCTTTTCCCAGTCTTTTCCCAGTCTGTGTCCAGTCTTTTCCCAGTCTGTGTCCAGTCTTTTCCCAGTCTTTTCCCAGTCTGTGCCCAGTCTTTTCCCAGTCCGTGTCCAGTCTTTTCCCAGTCCGTGCCCAGTCTGTGCCCAAACTCCACTAGGCTGTTGGTTCACTTTTATGCACCAAGTTTCACCAGGATCACTTTGTTCAGAACGAGAGGCGACCAATGGGCTCCTTCGTTTCACGCGCTCCACTCAAATAAGCAAATCTGATTGGACAGTGAAGTGTGAACCGGACTCGGACACGATGGAGGTTTTTGGTCCACACTGAGTTTGTCTCTTTTGTGTTTCTACAGTTACAGTGTGAGCTGCTCCAAGAGAGTCGGGCTGTTCCCCAACGCCAAAACCTCCATCGAGAACATGAAGAGACAGAGAGAAAACCCGGCGCTCCGGAGCTGCCCCCAGGAGCCCCGCAGGAGGGTGAGTCCAACACCTGTGAGTCCAACACCTGTGAGTCCAACACCTGTGAGTCCAACACCTGTGAGTCCAACCCTAACCCAACACCTGTGAGTCCAACACCTGTGAGTCCAACACCTGTGAGTCCAACACCTGTGAGTCCAACACCTGTGAGTCCAACCCTAACCCAACACCTGTGAGTCCAACACCTGTGAGTCCAACACCTGTGAGTCCAACCCTAACCCAACACCTGTGAGTCCAACACCTGTGAGTCCAACACCTGTGAGTCCAACTCTAACCCAACACCTGTGAGTCCAACACCTGTGAGTCCAACACCTGTGAGTCCAACACCTGTGAGTCCAACCCTAACCCAACACCTGTGAGTCCAACCCTAACCCAACACCTGTGAGTCCAACACCTGTGAGTCCAACCCTAACCCAACACCTGTGAGTCCAACACCTGTGAGTCCAACACCTGTGAGTCCAACTCTAACCCAACACCTGTGAGTCCAACACCTGTGAGTCCAACCCTAACCCAACACCTGTGAGTCCAACACCTGTGAGTCCAACTCTAACCCAACACCTGTGAGTCCAACACCTGTGAGTCCAACACCTGTGAGTCCAACACCTGTGAGTCCAACTCTAACCCAACACCTGTGAGTCCAACACCTGTGAGTCCAACACCTGTGAGTCCAACACCTGTGAGTCCAACAACACGTGTGGAGGAAAAAACAACACCGTGTAACTTTTCTTGTGGAGGGTCCGTCAGACACTTTTGTCCAAGGAGACGTTCTTGCTTTGTTTGGAATGTTCCACAGTGTGGCATTAAACCTTTCCATCTTTGTGAAGACTAAATCGGACCAAGTTACAGGTCTGATCTGTGGAGAGGCGACCCCGACACTCTTCCCTTCTCCTCCTCAGCTCACAGACGGAAAGTGTGAGGACAGAATTCTCCAGCTGCTGCTTCATTATCATCAGAACCACTGCGGGAAAAGTTTGGATCGTGTTTGTGTCGGCGGCGAAACGACAAACGGAGATGACAGAAAAGCAGAAGAGCAGCTGAAGTGTGGGTTTTCTTCCCAAAGACGGAAATACGTTTGTGTCGCTGTCCGATCAGCACCTTCCCCACCCCCAGACGCTGAGAACTATTAAATAAAGACCATTTAACCTGTTTCCATGGAATACGAAATAAAAAAACATCATGTAAATGTTGCCTTTGTGGAACATTTGAAGTGGAGCAATGACGGACCCCCCCACCGAAAGGTTACACAGTGCTGCTTTAGCTCAAGAGTCAGTTTTGTGTAATCTAGATCTTTTTTTTGTGTGTGATGTGTTTTCTCTGTTCAGAAGTCGGCCCCGGGGTCCTGTCCGTCCCCTCAGCCGGCCCAGGGAGAGTCCAGCCAGTGCGCCGACCTGCCGTACCCCGGAGCCTCGTCCCCGCGGTCCCCCCTCACGTCCCCGCGGTCCCCCCTCACGTCCCCGCGGTCCCCCCTCACGTCCCCGCGGTCCCCCCTCACGTCCCCGCTCCTGTCCCCGTCACAGCGCCTCCTGCTGGGCTCCGGCGCGCTCCCTCACGACCTCCTGCCCGCTGACCCCGGACGGTGGAACGTGGAGCAGGTGTACGACTTCATCCGCTCTCTTCCAGGTCTGTACAAACTTATAAACTACATCTACATTATTATAGACGACTCTCTAACTGTAGGCACTGCTCTGTCTGAAGCTCTCGCTCAAATGAGTCTTTAATCTACGGTGGGACTGGGACGCACTCTGGTTGGGGTAAATATAAACTGCGAAAAGAGCGCGTAACATCGTCCGTTCTTGACTCATTTGGACCATTTTCAATTACCGTTGTCTGTATTTTAGCTCAGATGACAGTCTACACCCCTCTCTACTGTTGGTGGGTCAAAAAATGGGTCAAAAATAACAAACAATCCCGTCAATTCTTGTCTAAAACTGGGACAAATCAGTGGTTTTGTATAAATCTGCTGGGACAGAGCACACAGGGCTCAGCACTGGGACTGTCCTGGGTAAAGTGAGACGTCTGGTCATCTTACTTTAATCTGATCTTTTATTTTAACACAATCTGACCAGAAAGAGCAAAGAGCTGACTTGGTTGAAAGTTGAGCAGCTGAAATGATTTGTGCTGTTAAGACAAGCTACTTTGAGTAAACAAAAATGCCAGAGCTGCTGGTTTTAGCGGTTGAAATTGAGTAAATATAAGAGACTTAAATGAGGTACAGTTACCTCCAAACCTGTTCTGTTTATTTGTGTCCAAAGTCGGCAGCACAGTTACACCTGTACAAAGGTAATGGGCTTTTAATCAATCCAATTTTACTTATTCAGCACAACGTGTAATTCAGAAATCCTTTGGAAGAGGGTGGAGAGCTGTTGGTGGCTCCGGAGCTCCAGGTTGGAGACTCCTGGTCTAGTGCGACCAGACGTCAGACACGGGCCAGTCCCACATTTACACAAAACCAGTCATTTGTCCCAGTTTTATACATAAATGTTCCCAGGTGTCTCTATTTTTGACCAATCTGATCCTGCCAACAATAAAGGGAGACATAAACTGACATTTACTGAGGTAAAATACAGAAAAGCTGCTTAAGGACGAAGAAAACATGAAGAAAATGTGACTGTACTGACTCGTATGTTCATCGTGAATGGTTTCTGCAGAACTATTTTCCTTAATTACGCACT
This sequence comes from Odontamblyopus lacepedii, assembly GCA_034769755.1. NCBI lineage: Eukaryota > Metazoa > Chordata > Actinopteri > Gobiiformes > Gobiidae > Odontamblyopus > Odontamblyopus lacepedii. The sequence continues at coordinate 1,889,139 of CM068345.1, forward strand.
TGTTTAGCAATTTTTTTTTTTAAATTACCAACCACCAAAAACTGAGGATGTCCCAGATTTTATTTTGAAAATCTGGTCACCCTACAATTTTGACAAATTTTTTACCTACCAACAGTAAAGAGGAGAGGAGATTGTCATTTGTTGAGCTAAAACACAATAAACTAATTGTAAATGATTCCAACAGAAGTCCCCCAGATTATGACAGACCCACAAATGAAATAAGTTTTTCACTCACCTTTTAGTGGAAACTCAAACTGCTGAACTGGACCATGAACGCACTGATCTCTGGGAAATGAAAACGCTCTTTAAATGTTTTTTTTTTTTCTTGAGTTTTCAGACGATCTAAACACATTTTGACAGTGTTTGCTGAAGTCCCATTGTCGTGGCTCATTATTAGGACACAGAAAGATAAGACCTTATTTTCCACACCGTCTCCAGCCCGGTTTTGCTTGAAGTCCGTCTGACAGATTTCATGTTTTTCTAATTCCTCTTTGGTTTGGTGGATTCTCATTTATCATTTTACATCAGTTCAGTGGCAGTTTGTGGGAAAAACGCTGAAGCGCTGAACAAAATGCCTCTGCCAACGACATCAGTGTTCGGTTCGGTTTAGCGAGCTAATATTATTTTTATGATGATTATTTGTGCTTTGACGTATCGGTTTTGTGGTTTTCATCTTTCTTATTCTGTAAAGCACTTTTAATTCTTTGTGTGCGAACTGCGTTACACAAACACACTTGTTTTGTGCGTCCAGGTTGTCTGGACATCGCTGAGGAGTTCCGTTCTCAGGAGATCGACGGTCAGGCTCTGCTGCTGCTGAAGGAGGACCACCTCATGAGCGCCATGAACATCAAACTGGGACCTGCGCTCAAGATCTTCGCTCAGATCAACCTCCTCAAAGACTCCTAGTGCCGCGCTGCAGCACCCAGGACGTCCACCGGGGGGCGCCACCGACCAGGAACCTCCTCCATCCATGTGCCTCTGAAGTAGAGATGGACCGATATAGTTTTTTTTCACGGCCAATGCTGAGATCGATAGTTTAGAACCCAGAGAAAACTATGGCCTATAAGCTCTATTTTGATTATTTTCTGCAAATTCTGTCATTTAAAGCTGCACTGTGTAACATTTCTAATGGAGGATCTGCCACCTGCTTGTCTCCTTGGAAAAAAGTTTTGTTTTTGTATTTTTGAGCAGAGGAAACGTCCGTAATGAATAAATACTAAACCGATCTGCTTAAAGTCCTCGAACACTCAGATCGTCAATGCACAAAACTTTTTGATTTTCATTTTAAACGTTTCAAGCAAGAAAAAAAAAAACGTCTAAAATTTTTTTAAGGTTTTGGACATCGACCATGTGAGCGTGACGTGCATTTTTTCAGTTTGAAGCTGCTGTTTCTTACATCTGCGCCTCTGCAAGAACTTTACTGTGCTTTTTCTGTTTCATTTGATATGATAAAAGTCGTACCTTGGAACATTCCGAGCAAAGCAATAACATCTCCATGGAGACAAGCAGGGAACCTACCGTAAAATACCAAATATTCCTAACAAACTGGGCGTTTATTTGAGACCAGGCGGTGATTTGGGGCAATTAACAAGGACGTGCACAGGAATTTTGAGGGGCAGTTGCTCTGACATGAAGAAAGGGGCACCGCCCGCCGAAACTGAATGAACTATAATAAAATGTATAAATTTTATTTTCCCTACAATTCTGGCGTTTCCCAATAGATGGCGCACTCTAGATACATATAACCATACGATCCATGGGCCGTAGCCCAGGTGCAGACATGGATATAGAATTCCTTCCTCACTCATGGTCCGAAAACCTTCCCATAAAGCACTGCGGCCAAGTACATGTCTAATGTGCCGCGCGCCGCACCTCCTCCTGTACGGCGTGGACACCGCGCGTGGATCGTATCTTGTTGCTTACGATGTGTGGACCGAGCTTCCTCCTGTGCGCCTCTAAACCAAAACTAACACCAAAGTATTTGCAGGAGGTGGTTGCTACATTCATTTAGTTTTAAAAATCATGACAATATCAAGTAATCCAAAGTTTTCAGATTACGTTACTCATTTAAGTAATTTAATGGATTACGTTACAAACTTCATTTTGGGGTCTGTAATCTGTAATCTGTAGAGATTACAGTTTAAAGTAACCTTCCCAACACTCAACAGAATTATCGAATGTGTCACAATGAAACGGAATTAAAAACTTCTGAAACGGAAAATCATTGGCCCTAAATATTCTGCACAAGATGAACTGAGACGTTTGAATCTGCCACATGTAAATCCAGAACCCTCCGTCCATCTGCTCCTGGTTCGGCTCTTCCATCAAATTTTAGAACCTTTGTGGCCCTCGAGCCAAAAAGTTTGGCCTCCCCTGCGGTAGAAGTTGAAAAAACTGAACTTTTGGCGTCTGCCGCGCCGCGGACCGGGGCCCTCCGCGGGGCTTGTGGTCACTTTGCACAGGCTCAGGTGCTGGTCACGTGCAGCTCTGTGTTTCTGTAAACAGAACTGAGCTCCTCCCTCCAGACTCGCACTGCGGGGCCCTAATGTAAGTGAATGAGGCACTATTTTATTTTCAATTTCAAATCTAGGCATAGGCATTTTCATACATGAAAACCTGTAGGCTTCGACCAAAAAATAATAATAATAAAAATTCCCCTGGAAGGGCAACTTCAGTCGAGGAGGCCAGATGGGCAGTTGCCAGGGCAACCAAAGCAACCCCTATGCACATCCCTGGCGATTAATTCCTTCCTTACAAAAATCTCGTTGAGAAAAACTGTGAAAATCTGGAACTCAAATTCTTTTAACCAGTGACGATAATTTTGAGTTTTCTTTATGGTTACACAATTCCTGCCGCCTCGTCCTTTTGCCACAACTTTCCTCTTACGCCACAGCAGCTCCGATGACGTCGCCGCTTCCTCCAAAATGCCAAACTGAAGTAATATTCGACAGAAAAACATCTCGCGGCTGCTTCTCCCGTGTTTTTCTCTGCATATTTTACCACAGAAAGTTTAAATTTGAAGTCGTATTTTTAATTTTTTTTGCTGCACCACATTGTCGAGTCACGGCGATCAATAATGTGGTCAAAGACTGACTAAAAGAAAGTATGATCAGCTACGTCAAAACAAAACAGGGGAAGAAGAAAAACGTGCAACGTCAGTAGTCTTCCTTGATTAAAAAAAACAAAAAACTTTAGACTGGGCATTTATTTGAAGCCTTATTTATCAAAATATACACCTGCACCCGCCGTTTAAAGGGAACCTGGCGGTGAATTGAAACCTGGCTCTTATTTGGTATATTACGGTATAGTAAACAAGTGTAAACAAGTATACTCAAGTGCAAATATCGGTCTGTCTCTACTCGGAAGGGCCCTGAAGGAGACTCTTAAGGTTTCTGAAGGTGTCTTTGAAAGGCCTTAGAGGAGTTTCTGAAAGGCCCTGAAGGAGACTCTGAAAGGCCCTGAAGGAGTCTTTGAAGGTTCTTGAATACATCTCTGAAGGTTCCTGAAGGTGTCTGTGAGAGGCCCTGAAGGAGACGCTGAAAGGCCCTAGAGGAGAAAGGCCCTGAAGGTGTTTCTGAAGGTTCCTGACGGAGACTTTGAAAGGCTCTTGAAGGAGACTCTGAAAGGCCCTGAAGGTGTTTCTGAAGGTTCTTAAAGGCGTCTCTAAAAGGTCCTGAAGGAGAGACTCTGAAGGTTCCTGACGGAGACTTTGAAAGGCTCTTGAAGGAGACTCTGAAGGTTCCTAAAGGTGTCTCTGAAGGCGCCTGTGAAAGATCCTGAAGGGGAGACTCTGAAGGTTCCTGAAGGAGAGAATCTGAAGGTTCCTGAAGGAGAGACTCTGAAGGTTCCTGAAGGAGACGCTGAAGGTTCCTGAAGGAGATGCTGAAGGTTCCTGAAGGTTCTTAAAGGCATCTCTCAATGGTCCTGAAGGAGAGACCCAAAGGTGTCTCTGAAAGAGTCTGAAGGAGACTTTGAAAGGCCCTGAAGGAGAGACTCTGAAGGTTCCTGAAGGCGTCTCTGTGGTCCACGTTAGGCTCTGCACTGTTAGTACCCGTCACACTGTTAGAACCATGATTGTAAATGAACTTTTTGAACTGCCTGAAGGAATCCTCTCTGTGGACTCTTTACTCTGGTCTGTTTTGCTGTTGTTAAATTCATTTAAGTTTATTTTTCACTCTTCAGCCAAGTATTCAGGTCCTGCCCGAAGGCACTAAGACCACAGACTGTATGAAGAAGTGGACTGTGAGAGCGTGACGTCAAATGAAGCTCATCGAGGCTCGCAGTTATAGGGAAGAATTTGGAGCCGGGTCCATATTAGGTTTAGGAATTTATATACGAACAAAATAGCGAAATAAAAACACCAGGATCACGCAGACGAACATTTGAAGACCAAAATGACGCGGCTCACAGCAGCGGTTGGAGAGCGGAGCGTCAGTTTTTCAGTGTAAAGTCAATTTGGAGTCGATGGAGCCGGAAGTGCGTCCGTGCTCACTTCCTGTCTGTGTCAAAGACCAAATATTTCTACCGGTAAAAGAAATCTTTGTGTTAGCTCGTTAGCCACAGCTCTATTTTTGTACCTGGTTTCTGTCTGAGCTTAGACAATGTGAATGGAATCGTTTCAACACTTCAGGGTTTTTTGAATGTTCCGTTTGTGAATTAAAACTGATCCTAAATAAAGTCAGTTTATGTTTTCGTAAATCGAGTGTCCAGACTTTTTTCACCAAGGGTCAAATATTAAAACACAAGAAAACAGGTTAGAACAGGTTAGAACGAGCCCCCAGCCCTTTATTCAGGCTCAGATCCTCAGCAGGATCCTTTTCCAACACTGAGTGGGTCAGTCTGCCCCCTGTGGCCCGGAGGAGACCAAACCTACAATCCTAATGGAGCTCAAAAGAGACTCATTTTTCCCATAGATTTTTAAAAAATTGAAATATAAAGAGTTCAGAGACATTGGACACTGACCAGCTACACTTTAACTATGATCCATAATGTGGTTGTTTTTAAGTCCAAAAAGCAAATTTAAAACACAAAATTCCATGAAATCTTTAAATAACTTCTAAAGTTTCAGAAACAGATGTTAGACATAATGAAATGTTGGGAGCCGATTGGCCCTGAGCTTTAAAGCCTTTAATATTCTTTTTGTAAAGTGTATGAGTGAGAAATGTAGTTCCGGGAGCAGGAGGCAGGGGTCAGTGTTGAGCTCCTTGTGTCATGAGCCACATGAGCGAGAATGAAGTGAATTAAATTAATTCTTTTATTTCACACACGATTTCACAGCTTCGCTGATGTGAGACTTCCTCACACGGGACAGAAATATTCTCCTGAGGCTTTTCTTCAAACAGTCGGATCAGAGCAGCTTCAGGACCCGGAGCTTCACACAGGAGGTTCCTCCTGGCTCCTGGACCCCTGGAGTGAGAGGAACAGGTTAGATCTGCCTCAAACCACAGACGAGCAACCACAGAGCTCCAAGAAAACAGCCACGCCCACAGGTTTGGTTCATTTAATTTAGTCATTCAAATAGAAAAGCTCATTCAACAGCAGAACACGAGAGCAGAGGCTGCAGAACAGAATAGTGCACAAGGCTATGGCCCCTGGGGGCCACAGCTCCACACATCAGGCCAAAAACTCACTCCAACATAAAGCCCCAAACCCAACTCCAAACCCAACTCCAAACCCAACTCCAAACCCAACTCCAAACCCAACTCCAAACCCAACTCCAAACCTCACCCAGCGCCAACCCCGAACCCATTGAACCCCAAACCCATTGAACCCCGAACCCACTGAACCCCGGCCCCGGATGGGGCTCTGGCCCCTACACCACTGCACACAGGAAGAGAAGAAACCAACAACCAATGGTGAAAAATCAGAACGAATCATTTGTGCTTGTCGCGTTACAAAGTGATGTTCAGTGTACTGCTCCTTCATTTGAACCCTTCACACCAGAGGAAGCCAAACAGGCGTCTGCTGGGGCCTCTATACCTTACTCCTGAAGAGCGGCTTGGCCCCGGGGCCACAGTACTCGTTGTAAATGAGTTTGAAGAGGAACAGATGGAAGAGCGTGATGAGGGAAGCCACACTGAACCAGAAGAGGAAGGGCAGACCCGGGTAGCGGTTTGCCATGTGCTCCTCATGGGCCAGGATGGCCTTGAGGTGCAGCGTGTGGCGCAGGTCCTGCAGGTGGCGCAGGTCGGTGGAGATGTAGAGCAGAGGGGTGATGGGCTGGGTCACCATCACGGGGAACGTGTGTCCTTTGAGCTCCGAGGTGAGCTCCACGGGCTCGTTCATGCAGCCGGCCTCGCAGGCGTACAGCTTCACGGGCTTTTCCTGCGGCTTCACCGACACGTGCAGGAAGGGCTTCCCCTCCGCGTCCAGCAGCACCGCCAGGCTCAGCAGGTCCTGGTTGTAGTGGATGCCCCGCAGGGCGTAGCTGTTGTGGAGCACGTCGGGGTCGGCCTGGAACTGCAGGTGGTTCTCGGTGAACTGAAGGCCCCCGAAGCTCAGCACCATGGCCTGCATGACGCCGTGGGCCCCGGCCGCCACCAGGACCTTACAGCCCCTCTTCTGCAGCGTGAGGGTCCACAGCGTCACCAGCTGGAGGATGTGCGCGGCGCTGCTGAGGCGCTCGGGCCACAGGTTCTCGGCGTGCATGGTGGCGTGCCCGCTGAAGCAGTGGTCTGCATAGTTGAGGCTGGACTCCAGGCGGGAGCGCTCCTCGGGGCCCAGGCGATGGTCCAGCAGAGGGGCCGCGCTGGCACTCAGGGTGTAGTACAGGGTGGAGTTCACCGTGCGGCTCGACGGGGTGTGAGAGTCTGTGATGCGCCGCATCTCCACACCTGCACACAACACACACACACGTATAAACACACAACACACACACGTATAAACACACACACGTATAAACACACATACGTATAAAGACACAACACACACAAGTATAAACACACAACACACACACGTATAAACACACAACACACACACGTATAAACACACACACGTATAAACACACACACGTATAAACACACAACACACACACGTATACACACTCAACACACACACGTATAAACACTCAACACACACACACACACACGTATAAACACACAACACACACACATATAAACACTCAACACACACATCTCCACACCTGCACACAACACACACACGTATAAACACTCAACACACACACACGTATAAACACACAACACACACACGTATAAACACACAACACACACGTATAAACACTCAACACACTTAAATGGTTTGAGTCGTACTTGATTAATAGAAGTTTTTCTGTTAATATTGGTGAGTTCTCCTCCTCTGTGGCCTCGCTGTTTTGTGGAGTGCCCCAGGGCTCTATTTTGGGCCCTGTTTTATTCTCTTTGTATATGTTGCCACTGGGGTCAATTATAGATAAGCATAACCTCACCTTTCACTGCTATGCGGATGATCTGCAGATTTACTTACCTGTGTTTCCAGATAAAAATGGTGCTCTTCAGTCATTAACTGACTGCATCAAAGACTTAAAATTGTGGTTAGGACAAAATTTTCTTCATTTGAATGAAAGCAAAACAGAATACATTTTATTTGGTGATTCTGCATCTTCTGATTTTGATTGGTTGTCATCAAAGTTAAAATTGACCGTCAGGAACCTTGGGGTCACTTTTGACAACAACTTCAAATTTGATAAGCAGATTGACAGTGTTGTGAGAGCCAGTTTTTATCAGTTACACCTTTTATCTAAAGTAAAGCCTTTTTTAAATTGCACCGACCTTGAAAGGACTATTCATGCTTTTATCAGTTCGAGAATAGATTACTGTAACACACTTTATGTCGGTGTCTCCCAAACTGCTCTCAGTCGCCTTCAGCTTGTGCAGAACGCTGCAGCTCGTTTTTTAACCAACACACGTAGACGTCAGCACATCACCCCAGTCCTTTTTACACTTCATTGGCTTCCAGTTTCTTTTAGAATTGATTTTAAAACTTTACTTTTTGTTTTTAAAGCTCTTAATTGCTTAGCACCTTGTTATTTGACCGAGCTTTTATCTTTCCGAAAATCAGGTCGCACTTTAAGGTCAAATAACCAACTTCTTTTGGAAGTCCCCCGAGCCAGGCTCAAACACTGGGGTGATGGAGCTTTCTCTGTGGTTGGTCCCAGACTGTGGAACAATCCGCCCTTTGAGCTACGTAGCATCACTGATTTTAACCTTTTTAAATCTAGGCTTAAAACATATTTATTCAAAATGGCTTTTAATACTTAGTGGTTTGTGGCACGTAATTTTTCTGCATTGTGTGTTTTACTGTATATTGTTTACATTGTTGTATGTTCTGTCTTTTGTATTGTTGTATTTTCTGTTTTTAATTGGAAAGCACTTTGGTCACCAATGGTGTTGTAAAGGGCTGTATAAATAAAGGTTGATTGATTGAACACACACATCTCCACACCTGCACACAACACACACACGTATAAACACACAACACACACACACGTATAAACACACAACACACGCGTATAAACACACAACACACACACACGTATAAACACACACACGTATAAACACACAACACACACACACGTATAAACACAACACACACGTATAAACACACAACACACACGTATAAACACACAACACACACACGTATAAACACACAACACACACACACACGTATAAACACACAACACACACACGTATAAACACACAACACACACGTATAAACACACAACACACAGACATATAAACACTCAACACACACACGTATAAACACACAACACACACACGTATAAACACACAACACACACGTATAAACACTCAACACACACACGTATAAACACAACACACACACGTATAAACACAACACACACACGTATAAACACACAACACACACGTATAAACACTCAACACACACACGTATAAACAACACACACACGTATAAACACACAACACACACGTATAAACACAACACACACACGTATAAACACAACACACACACGTATAAACACAACACACACACACGTATAAACACTCAACACACACACGTATAAACACAACACACACACGTATAAACACACAACACACACACGTATAAACACACAACACACACGCGTATAAACACACAACACACACACGTATAAACACACAACACACACACGTATAAACACACAACACACACACGTATAAACACACAACACACACGTATAAACACACAACACACACGTATAAACACACAACACACACACGTATAAACACACAACACACACACACGTATAAACACACAACACACACACGTATAAACACACAACACACACGTATAAACACACAACACACACACGTATAAACACACAACACACACGTATAAACACACAACACACACGCGTATAAACACACAACACACACGCGTATAAACACACCCCACACACACATATAAACACACAACACACACGTATAAACACACAACACACACACGTATAAACACACAACACACACGTATAAACACACAACACACACAAGTATAAACACACAACACACACAAGTATAAACACACAACACACACACGTATAAACACTCAACACACACATGTATAAACACTCAACACACACATGTATAAACACATAACACACACACGTATAAACACATAACACACACATGTATAAACACACAACACACACACACGTATAAACACACAACACACACACGTATAAACACTCAACACACACGTATAAACACACAACACACACACGTATAAACACACAGCACACACGCGTATAAACACACAACACACGCGTATAAACACACAACACACACAAGTATAAACACACAACACACACACACACACGTATAAACACACACACACGTATAAACACACAACACACGTATAAACACACAACACACACGTATAAACACACAACACACACGTATAAACACACAACACACACACGTATAAACACACAACACACACACGTATAAACACACAACACACACGTATAAACACACAACACACACACGTATAAACACACAACACACACGTATAAACACACAACACACACGCGTATAAACACACAACACACACGCGTATAAACACACAACACACACGCGTATAAACACACAACACACACGTATAAACACACAACACACACACGTATAAACACACAACACACACGTATAAACACACAACACACACAAGTATAAACACACAACACACACAAGTATAAACACACAACACACACGTATAAACACACAACACACACGCGTATAAACACACAACACACACATATAAACACACAACACACACGCGTATAAACACACAGCACACACGCGTATAAACACACAACACACGCGTATAAACACACAACACACACAAGTATAAACACACAACACACACACACACACGTATAAACACACACACACGTATAAACACACAACACACGTATAAACACACAACACACACGTATAAACACACAACAGTAGTAGTAGTAGCAGCAGCTGCAGCAGTGCGTTGTTGCTTGCTGCCAGCGCCGTTAAGCAGCTAAAGCAGCAGCAGGTTGCTGCTGGCTCGCTCACCAAATCGTACAGCAGCTGCAGCAGCAGCAGCAGCAGCAGTGCTGTTGCTCGCAGCTGCAGCAGCAGCTGCAGCAGCGCTGTTGCTGCTGTTGCGTTGGTTAAGCTCGCTGGCCAACAGCGGTTGCTGGCTGCTTCGTTTGCCGCTGCTCAGCAACAGCAGCAGCAGCAGCGTTGTTGCTGGGTTGCTAGTATGCTGCTGCTCAGCAGCAGCAGCAGCAGCAGCAGCAACAGTTGCTGCTGTTGCTGCTGCTGCTGTTAAAGCTATGGTTGCTGGCTGCGCTGCCGCTGCCGCTGGCTGGGCAACAGCTGTTGCTGGTTGCTGCCGCTGCCAAGCCAAATCGTTGCTGCTGCTGCCTGCTGCTGCAAATCGTTGCTGCTGCTGCTGTTGCTGCCGCTGCTCGCTGGCCAGCTGCTGCCAAACAGCTGCTGCTGCTGCCGCTGCTGCCGCCAACCGTTGCTGCTTGCTAAGGTTGCTGGCTGCTGGCTGCCAAATAACCGTTGCTGCTGGCTTGGTTGGGTTGCTGCCGCCACAGCGGTTGCTGCTGCTGCTAGTTGCTGCTGCTGGCTGGCTTGCGTTGCTTTAGCTGCTTCGCTGCCGCGCCAACAGCTGTTGCTGCTGCTGCTGCTGCCAACAGCTGTTGGCTGCTGCCGCTCGCCTGCCGCCGCTGTTGCTCGCTAAACAAAATCGCTGCTGTTGCTGTTGCTTACAACAGCGTTAGTTAGTTGCTCGGCTGCTGGCCAACAGTTATTAGCTGGCTGCCGCTACTGCCGCCAACAGCTGTTGCTGCTGTTGCTGGTTGTCGCTGTTGCCGCTGCTCGCAAATGCTCGCAACAGCGTTGCTGTTGCCGCTGCTCGCAACAGCGCTGCTGCTGCCTGCTGGCTGCCAAATGCTGGTTGCTGTTGCTGCTGCCAGGTTGCCGCTGCCGCCAAATCGTTGCTGTTGTTGCTGCTGCCGCTGCCAACAGCCATACCGTTGCTGCTGTTGCTGGGCTGGTTGCTGCTGCCACAAGCGTTGGTTGCTGCCGCTGGCTACGCTGTCTAAGCTGCTGCCAAAGTTGCTTGCTAGCTCGGCAAACCAGCGGTTGCTTGTTGCTGTTGCCGCCAAAGCGTTGCTGCTGGGAGGTTGGCCAACAAGCAAGTTGCTGTTGCTGCCGCTGCTGCCAACCGTTATTGCTAAGCTGCTGTTGTTGCTGTTCGCGTTGCCGCTGCCGCTGGCTGCCGCTGCTGCCAACAGTTGGCTGCTGCTTTGCCGCTGCCTTGCCAATCAGCTGCTTGCTGCTGCCGCTGCTGCCAACAGCTGTTGCTGTTGTTGCTGCTGCCGCTGCCGCCAAACAGCAGCGTTGCTGCTAAGCAGTTGCTGCTGTTGCTGCTCGCTAACAGCTGTTGTTGCTGCTGCTCGCTGGGCCGCCAACAAGGCGTTGCTGGTTGCTGCTGCTGCTGCCAAAGCTGCTGTTGCTGCCGCTGCCGCTCGCCGCCAGCTTGCTGCTCGCTAAACAGTTAAGCTGCTTGCTGCTGGTTGCTTGCTGTTGCTGTTGCAACCGTTGCCGCTGCCGCCAAATCGTTGCTGCTGCTTGCCGCCAACATGCGTTGCTGCTGGCTGTCGCCAGCCGCCGCCAGCCGCTAAGCTGCTGCTGCCGCCAAATCGTTGCTGCTGCTGCTGCCGCTGGCCGCTGTTGCCAAATCAACAGTTGCTGGTTGCTGCCGCTGTCGCCAAATTGTTAGCTGGTTCGCTGCTGCTGGTTAAGCTGTTGCTGTTCGCCAGCCGCTAAATGTTGCTGGCTGCTGGCTGCTGCTGTTGTTGGTTGCTGCCGCTGCCTGCCAAATCGCTTGCTGCTGGTTGTTGCTGCTGTGCTTGTTGCTGCTGCTGGCTGCCGCCGCCAACAGCTAGCCGCTGCTGCTGCTTGCTGCTGCGTTGCTGCTGGCCAACAGCCGTTGCTGCTGCTGCTGTTGCTAAGGTTGCTGTTAAGGCTGCCGCTGGCTGGCTAAATCGTTGCCAACAGCTAGTTGGCTGCTGCCGCTAGCTGCCAAGCAGCTGCTGTTGCTGCGTTGCTGCTGCCGCTGCCGCCAAATCGCGTTGCTGCTTGCTGCGTTGCTGCCGCCGCTGGCTGCCAATCAGTTGGCTTGTTGTTGCTACCGGTTGTTGTTGCCGCCAACAGTTGCTGCTGCCTGTTGCCGCCGCTGCTGTCGCCGCTGTTGTTGCTGGCTCGCCAAACGTTGCTGCTGCTGTTGCTGCCGCTGCTAACAGCAAGCAGTTGCGTTGCCTGCTGCTAAGCCAACATAAGCTGCTGCTGCCGCTGCAAATGCCAAGCGGCTGTTGCTGCTGGTTGCTGCTGTTCGCT
>CM068345.1:1907031-1967031 GCA_034769755.1 Odontamblyopus lacepedii
GTTTGCATGTTCTCCCCGTGTCTGGATGAGTTTCCTCCATCAACCCAAAACATGCAGCACCAATGAACTGAAATCACCCGATGACTGTGGGCTCAGCACTCACAGAGGGGTCACAGAGGGGTCACAGAGGGGTCACAGAGGGGTCACAGAGGGGTCACAGGGGTCGGGTGCAGAGGACTGGGCGGTGCCCCCGTGACCCAGATGGATAAAGCGGAAGAAGATGGATGGAAATTGCCAAAATACAGAAAACTGTGTTTGCGAATGACTAAAGTCCCTCAGATATGACTGACAGGAGAATGGACAATCTGACTGCTCTTCTCACTTTTATTTACACCAGACGTCCAAACCCGAGTGTCCCAGTTTAGAGGTTTGAAAGTCTGTTTAAGGTCAGTGCCCAAACCACAGCCCCACAGCCCCACCTGCTCCACCTGCCCCACAGCCCCACCTGCCCCAGGGTAAACTCCACACTCTTACCCGACACAAAGGGCGTGTCTAGCGGCTCCTGCGGGGCCGTGTAGACCCCCTCGCCCCGCTCCACCACGGACTTCCACCTGTGGATCTCGGACAGGAGACACTGGCCCGGGGCCCCTCCGGGCACCGCGCCGCCGCTCAGGAGCCGGGGCCAGCCGCGCTCACCCCCGAGGTACCAGGAGAAGATGAGAAAGAGCAGCAGCCCGACGAGCAGCCTCCGCGCCCAGCTGCTGGACAGGAGGCCCGGGAGCCCCTTCAGCCTCTGCTGCAGCCACATGCCGAGCTCAGGGGGCCCGCAGCCGCATCTGTCCGGGGGCCAAGCAGGGACCAAGCAGGGGCCAAACACGGGCCAAACAGAGGCCAAACAGGGGGCCAAACAGAGGCCAGACAGGGGCCAACCGCGGCCCAAAGCGCGGTCCCAGGCGGCTGGAGCGGGGTGTGCGGGCTGTAGTCGCTCTGTTCGCGGGGAGAGGAGAGTTTATGTCCCGGGGCTCCGCGGGGCCTCGTACCGGGCAGGAGCGGAGGCAGGAGCGGCTGTGGCGGCGGCAGGAGCGGCTCGGGGGACAGGGGACATCACGCTCCTGCTTCACATCTGTCCGGGTTCCGTCTTGTTTTTGTCTAGGCCTGAGTCCTCCGGAGCTGTTTGTGTCCAACTGTCCAACTGTGACACTTCCGGGTTGGACACATGCCGTAAGGCAGGCTGTTGTGTTTGCGACAGTAGGTGGGAGTTGCCAGATCAGGACCGAAGTCCTCTAAAAACATCAGACTGTGAATTATTATTATTATTATACGCCCGTTGTGTAAGACGGGACGTATTATGGTATGGCGCTGTCTGTCCGTCTGTCCGTCCGTCTGTCCGTCTGTCCGTCCGTCTGTCCGTGGACACTTCAAAGCTTTGAAGTCTTTGAAGCTTTGTCTTCATGAAAGATCTGAACTCTCTTCTCAAATGTTCTGGTGCTGAAAGCGAGAACAACCCACATTCTCTGCTTCTTTGAGCTTTGACACATTAAAGCTTTGTAGTGTCTTTAAGTTCTGTTGCTGCAATCTGATTGGTGGAATTCCGATTCTAGAATTCTATATACAATAATTCAAAGTACGGGCGTATTTTGCCCCGCTGGCGGAGCTCTTGTTATTATTATTATCCATCCATCTTCTCCCGCTTAATCCGGCTGGGTCGCGGGACGCTGCACAATACTCATAGCACCTGACCCCCCCCATGAACCCCTCTGCAGGTGGTGAACCCACAGGAGGGTGGACAACATGGTCCTTGATGTTAGTTCATAGGGGTAGGGGTTATTATTATTATTATTAGTAGTAGTAGTAGTAGTAGTAGTAGTAGTAGTAGTAGTAGTAGTAGTAAATTAAATACTGTTCCACTGTTTGTGCGATCCTCCTGTGGGCTCACCACCTGCAGAGGGGTTCATAGGGGGGGTCAGGTGCTATGAGGATTGGGCAGCAAGCTGCCCCCGCGACCCAGCCGGATTAAGCGGGAGAAGATGGATGGATGGATGGATGTTTGTGCGATAGTACGTGTGAGTTGCCAGATTGGGACTGAAATCCTATAAAAAGCCGCTGCAAAAATTTCAGACTGAATTATTAGTATTATTATTAGTAGTAGTAGTTGTTGTAGTATTAGTAGTAGTAGTAGTAGTAGTAGTAGTAGTAGTTGTTGTAGTATTAGTAGTAGTAGTAGTAGTAGCAGTAGTAGTAGTAGTAGTAGTAGTAGTAGTAGTAGTAGTAGTAGTAGTATAATTAAATATTGTCCCACTTTAACTGTATGTTTTAATCATGCTTAATTAGTTATGTTGTTTTAAAGCGACCATGAGTGTCCAGAAAGGCGCCTAATAAATAAAATGTATTATTATTATTATTATTAGTAGTAGTAGTAGTAGTAGTAGTAGTAGTAGTAGTAGTAGTAGTAGTAGTAGTAGTAGTAGTAGTAGTAATTAATTTATTTCAGACACTAATATTATTCGGTCCATAGTTTGAAAGAAACACTGGATATAAAAAACATGTGAAAGCACTCAAATTAGTCCATAAAGTTCATTAAAAATTACAGAGTGAATAATACAAAGAACCCATTTAAGACTTTGCACTGAGGGACAGTGAACACATCACAGGGTCCTAAATAAACATCTGACCGGAAATCACGTCCCACATAATTGTTGCACCAAACCTGCGAACCCCTAAAAGTACCATAATCACGCTTTATAGACCATAGTGTGCACCACAGAGTCCTTTTGTATTGGTTGGGGTTTGCAGCTCCGCTTGTGAGGCTGGTTATTGGCACAGCTACGGGCATCCTGGCACAGGGGAGCAGATTTTCAAAATAAAACACTGAAACATCCCCGGTCTGTGGTGGCTGGTAATAATAAAATAGTGAAACGAGTGCGTAATTAAGCACAATTCTGCACTCTGTACCAACAAGAGTCAGTTTAATCACATTTTCTTTGTGTTTTGGTCATTTTTAAGAAGCTTTTCTGTATTTTACCCAAACAAATGACCGTTTATGCCTCTCTTTAGTGTTGCCGGGAGCAGATTGGTCCAAAATGAGGGACAACTGGGACATTTCTTGTATAAAATTGGGACAAATCAGTGGTTTTGTATAAATCTTCTGAGACAGGGGGACACAGGGCTGTAAACTGGGACTGTCCGGGGTAAACAGGGACGTCTGGTCAGTTCCTCACATCTGCGCATGAACTCGCCTCCATCTCCCTGTTTAATGGAGTGACTCTGTGAGCTCTGGGGGCAGGAGGAGCACTGGTCGGGTTTGTTTGAATGCATCCCGCTACTTTCCCAGATTCGTGTTTGCTCAGCTGTTTTCTGGAGTTTCAGGCACAAACTGTGATTTCGCTCCTCCCGTGACGAGTCTGCTCCTGCCCACAGGCTACGTGCGCCTGCTCACGTCCAGTCCACGGCTCCCTTCACTCCGGAACACTCCAAACTGTGAAATAAAACGCGCTGCTGGAGGAATAGCTCACCCCAAATGCACAGAGACACTTCTTTGCGCTTTTTACGCACTGATACTGCAGTAAAATACGCGTTCTTCGGTGCGCTCTGATTGTTTGGCCGCGTCACGGAGCGGAAAACGCAGCGAGGGGCGAGAGACAGACCGGGAGGAGGGGAGAGGGGAGCGGGCGGTGCTCCGGGACTTCGTATAAGTTTGGGACTCGCGTGGAATGCGCGCAGCGGGAACATTTCCACTCGAAAACCTCCGAAATGAGACGCGCCGTGTGGACGTTCGGCTCCGCGCTGCTGCTGTGGGCGCTGGTTCATGTGGCGAGCGCGGCGGACACGCGGATCCCCGAAGGTAAGCCCCGGAATGCGGCTTTCACTCTGCGCAGAGCCGCGGACTGAGCCGAGGGAGCACCGGCTGCAGCGCACAGACACACGCAGACGTGCAGAGGAAACTTTCAGACATGTCCCAGCGCGCAGAGACGCTTTAGTCCCTCTGTGGCCAAAGCTCGGGTCAAACTCGGCCTGACTTGTTTACTGAAGTCCCAGGCGGCTCCACAAACTTTTATTGCCGGATTGAGGTGGAGGGAGGGGGGCACAGGCGCTGACGTGGACCGGGCTCACCGCGCGCACACGCCGGGACAGACCCACTGCGCACCGGGGCTCGGGTGGAGGATGACCGGGTCTGGAGCTTTAGCAGAAAAAAATAAACTTACTCACTAAAAATAGACTTGTGCTCAGTGACAGGAAGGCCATCCGGTGTCAAATAAATAAATTCATGACCCAAAATGTAATATTTGGCGAAACATTTATGCAATTTTTAAGGTGTTTGATTGTTTAATTTAGGGTCAGTGCATTTTAATTAACATGAATTTACGTAATTAGTTCAGATCGAGGCCATAAAAGCTCATTTCATCTGATGTTAAGACAAAAGTCAGTGGAAATCTGAAGCTTTGCGCTGCTAAAATGTTTGTCCAAAATGTAAAATATAAACACTTAAATCAGAAAATGACTTAAAATAAATTTTACTGGACAAGTTCTCTTCAAATAAACAACATCTAGACGAAAATGAAGCGTCTCTGAAGGAGATAATAAACAAACAAGAAAACAACAAAGCAAAAACTGTAGAGTTAAAAATTCAGGGTAAAATATTTCAGAGATGTTTTAACACAAAACGTTAAATCCTTCTTCTTCTTCTTCTTCTTCTTCTTCTTCTTCTTCTTCTTCTTCTTCTTCTTCTTCTTCTTCTTCTTCTTCTTCTTCTTCTTCTTCTTCTTCTTCTTCTTCTTCTTCTTCTTCTTCTTCTCGTTTAAACTCACGTCTGTAAATCCATGTTTCAGATAAACTCGTGGTTCTGACCGTCGCCACCAAAGAAACCGACGGCTTCAAGCGCTTCCTGAGGTCGGCCAAACACTTCAACTACACCGTGAAGGTACGTGCCTGTGTCCGGACCTGCCTCCGCCCTGCCCCCGACCTGCCCCCGACCTGCCCCGGACCTGCCCCGGACCTGCCCTGGACCTGCCCCCGGACCCCAGACCTGCCTCTGACCCCAGACCTGCCCTGGACCTGCTCCAAACCTGCCCCAGACCTGCCCTGGACCTGCCCTGGACCTGCTCCAGACCTGCTCTGGACCTGCCCTAGACCACAGACCTGCCCCAGACCTGCCTCAGACCCCAGACCTACCCCTGACCGTCCTGGACCTGCCCCGGACCCCAGACCTGACCCAGACCTGCCCCGGACCCCAGAGCTGCCTTGTACCTTCCATGGACCCCAGACCTGCCCCCAACTTGCCTCTGACCCCAGACCTGCCTCTGACCTGCCCCGGACCCCAGACCTGACCCAGACCTGCCCCGGACCCCAGACCTGCCTCTGACCTGCCCCGGACCCCAGACCTGCCTCCGAACTGCCCCGGACCCCAGACCTGTCCCAGACCTGCCCCTGTGTGCGTACAGACAAACTCGTACTGACCCTTGTCCAGAACCTGATAGAGATCCTGGTCCATAACATGGTCCATATCCTGGTCTAGATCCTTTAGAAGACGGTCCAGACCTTGTTCTGAACCAAGGTCCAGACAATGTTCAAATCCAGACTGTGGTCCAGACCCTGGTCCAGATCCTAGTTCAGACCAAGATCCAGACTCTGGTCCAGACTCTGGTCCAGACCCTGGTCCAGACCCTGGTCCAGACCCAGACCTGGTCCAGTCCCTGGTCCAGACCCTGGTCCAGACCCAGACCTGGTCCAGTCCCTGGTCCAGACCTGGTCCAGAGGAAAGGCCTGTGTCATGCTGACTGCTGAATTCCCCTGATCTAAACAAAAGAATTCACTCTCAGACGGGACAGATTTTTGTGCTTTTTTATGGTTCAGTGTTTATGGGTCAGATTTATCGTAAAGTAAAGCTCCACTGTGGAACTTTTCTGCTGGAATGTCCCACAGTATCACAGAGTTTTGATGCAGTTTGATGTTTATAGGAGCAGCTTTAGGCTCCGATCCTTCTGTCCCTGTGCGTCTGTTGAAGTTACAAAATCCCGTTTAACTCTATAAACGCAGGCTGATTAAATGAAATTTTAAAACATCATCTAAAATGTTTAAGTTTACACATGAATTTCAGTTAAAAACAAAAAACAATAACAGTTTAAAACAGTTTAATTCATTTTTCTGTGTAGTTTACTGTCTTCAATCCAGGAGCTTACCTTTTTGTAGTGGGTCCTCACAGAAGGGAAAGATGCTTGAGAAATGATTTAACAACAACTCTAATAAATGTAAATATGATTTATTTTACAGATAATAGAGTCAGCCAATTAACAGACAATTTGAGTCTGGATCCCCTTAGAAGGCCAATGCAGGAAAGACCCAGAAGAATGTATTAAGGTTACATTTATAGATTCTATACAAAGGACAACCCACTTTTAACATCTGGAATAGATTCACTTGTTTTGCACAAAACACCCAACCATATATGACCTGACATGATCTATTGTCACCATCGTACCAGTTACCAAATGTCTCTGGAGTGCAGTATCCCCTAACCTCTGACCGTTTTAGGCTCCAACTAGTCTGCAAACCCCCAACAGTAACAGAGAATCTTCCTAAGAAAACCCAAGTTTAAAGTAACAGTATAAAATATAATGCAGTAGTATAACAGATACCACATTTCCTCCCTTCGAGACTTCCAAAAGTCTCGCTACCAAGTGACAAATCAATTACTTAGCTTCTTAGCTAAAAATGATGAGGACGAAAAACCAGCAACAGCTTCAATTAGTCAAATTCCGCTGGAAAAGACTCCTCACCGGCCCCGCTGCAGCAGCCATGCTATTTTGAAGCTAATCTAGAGGGATGTCCTTATTATAATATAATAATCATCATTATATTTAATTAACATCAACACCATCTACCAACATCATATAAATTAATACATAAAATAACTGAAAACACAAATGGATACAAACATCATAATACACATATAGTATACTAATATATGCTAATTATAAGTAAAACCCCATTTTCCAAAAGTCCAGATGTGAGTTCAGCTCCAAAGCATCAACTCCACTGTCCATCAAGCTTCAATCAGCTCCAGTCCATTTAGTCCATTCCACTGTCCATTTCACACCTCTCCACAGTGATATCCTAGAAAAAACAAAAACACCACACGAGTATCTTGTTGCCAAATACAATCAAACACTAAGAAAAATCATAGAACATAAATTGTAAAATATAAATGTATGAATGTATATGAGTGCTAATATAAGTATAAAAAGTAAATATAGTAAAATATGATGAATGTAAAGATAATATAAGATAAAATAAAATAAACTAATATAATTTGAAATGCAAGTAGGGAAAATTAAACAAAAATAGAAAATAGTCCTAGACAGTCCTCCCTTTCGCACTAACACTACCCCTAATACAAATCAAAAATTCCCTACAAATTCAGTCCAATCATACTCCTCAGCTAACTCAATATCAGCTGCTATCAAGTCATCAGTCTCCATATCAAATAATCTCATATCTGTTATATTAAACATAGTCACTAATGTAGGTTTAGGTGTAGTGATTATTCTAGTTATCGTTGTTGTAGGTGTTGCAGTAACTATTGTAATCGGTATTGTTTCTGTTTTTGTAATAGCTGGTATTACTGTAGTTACAGTAGTTAATGCATTCTTTGTAATTGGAATTGGTGTTTCCGTTTTCTTCAGGCTAATTGTAACATTATCAAATTTCTGAGTAGTCGTAGTCACCTTTTGGCCCAAACCAGTAGATATCGCCTTTACAGTAACCTGATCATTATTTGTAGACAATTGCCCTGAAGCAGATAACAGATCAGAAACCTCCTCGTTCACAAGTAAAGTTATCTTATGTGTTTTATACCCAGGTATCCAACGTTTATTCTCCATAATAAATGTATGCTTTCTTTGAAAATTTTACAAATATAATCACCTTGATCTTCCCGTGAAAAATATCTTACCACCAACGAACAGTCACCTACCACAGGGCCCATTTTCAGATCATTATATAAAACATATTTCTTTGGGCCTTGAACAGACCTTCTTGTCTCAGGTCCTGACAATACCAAACTTTCACCAATATTATTGACCCATTCAAGTGTATCCCCCCGAGTCCAATTGGAACACCAACACTTGAGAAATACCGATGTACCAACCGATTCCCAAACTACCAAAACAGAATCAAACAAATTAGTAGACTGTGGGCTGACTGCCGTTAAAAATAATTTTTCTAACTTAACCTCAGTCTCTGAGGTTAGAACTTCAAGCTTCTGGTCTGTTACCTCTACCGCTGGCCCAAAGGTGACCACTCCTTGTGACTCATCACTAACTCCTGCTGGTATGGTTTCATTTGAACCCACTACCATCAAGATTACAATCTTTGTCCTAAAAATTGAATCCAACCATTCACCACGCTCCTTTTTCTCTACCAACTGTGGATCAGGATACAAACATTTATACCATCCTTGGTCATTTTCTTGCGATTGGTGTAAATAAAGACTACAATCTCCGGCAATCTTCAATCTCCTCTTGTCATTCAACAACATATACTTCTTTATCCCAAATGTCCTTGAGAGGTCCAATGTTTTCCCAAACTGATCCTCCCATTTCGGTCGAAAACGTTTATCATTAGTATTCTCTACACTACATGGACACGGAAGCAAAGCTGCTTTTCCCAAAACTACTTCCACCTTAGTCTCTGTACCGACTAGGTCGTCTCCTTTCTCGTGTTGTTCTCCTCTGACTTGATACAAGCGACTCTTCAGGTCCATTGATTTCTGATCCATCATCTCCTCGGTCCGGTTCAGTTGTTCCTGGGACATATCGTAAATCAACCTCCTTGAAATGTCCTAAAAATTAACTGAGATATCCCCATTGAGTGTCTCAGCAGTGCACAAAGAATCATCAGATTTATCCAAAGTCCAATCAGTCTCTTCTGCTGACACTCCTGCTCCTTTCGGCTCTCTCTGGCCATCCTCAATTTGGCTCTGAGAGCGTAGGTCCTCCGTTGGAACCTTGACACAGTGCGACAAATGATACCACGTAGGCGACCCGCGAACCTGAACTGCTGTCCCTGTACTACGTACAACTTCAAATGGTCCTTCACGGCGCTCGTTATACCATTTCCTCCTAAAAACCTTCACAAACACCTGATCTCCAGGCTGTACTATTTCTTTTCTTTGCTCTTCCTCCTGTTTTTCCTCCTGTTTTTGCTCCTGTTTTTGCTTATCTGAAACATATGTAGATAATTTCTTATGTAATTCAGACATATATTTCACATAAGCTCGCATTTCACTGTCTAACAGTGTCAGATTTGGACCCTTGCCACTAGTACGCAAACGTGGAGTAGGCATCCGCCTTCCCGTAAGTAATTCATGTGGTGTTACATGCAAATCACGCAATTCACTAGATCGACAGGCCATCAAAGCCAATGGAAGAGCTGTAACCCAGTTTAAACCTGTATGCTGACAGATTTTGGCAATACGATTTTTCAAAACTCCATTCATTCTTTCGCAAATACCTTGACTTTGCGGATGGTAAACCGATCCAAAACGCTGTTTAATTCCCAATTTTTGCAAAATTAAACGCACAGTTTTATCCACAAATTCCTTGCCATTGTCTGATGAAATTCTATCAGGAAGCCCCCATCGAGTGACAACTTCTCGACACAAAAAATTGGCAACTGAGTGAGCATCTTTTCTCTTAGTTGGACAGGCTTCTGTCCACCTTGAAAATCTGTCAACGACTACTAACATATATCTTTTACCTCCTACTGGTCTAATCATATCAACAAAATCAATTACCAATTCTTTCATAGGACCTGTTGGAGTTGGGATATAGCCAGGAGAGACCAATACTCCCCTTCGAATATTGTTTTTCAAACAAATTACACACTTACTAATATAATAGTCAATTTGTTCCAACAAATAGGGAGCCCAAAATCCATATTCCTTTGTGATTTTTCTCTTCACCTCACCTCTTGATACATGAGCCATACCATGTGCCTCCTGAATCATCAGACCTAATAGGTCTGGCGGTGCAACCATCAGTCCCTCATGATTCCGCCACAAGCCAGTCCAATCCTGCACAGCACCTCGATCTTGCCAGAGCTGCTTATCCAATGCAGATGCAACCTCTTGCATTGAAATAACATCTCTAAGAGTAACTTTATCTTCCAAATCTACTTCATGAGTGACTAAAAAAATCTTACCCATTTTGTTGGCTCCAGTCACTACTTTAGCTGCTTCATCAGCTGCCTTGTTACCTCGGGTCACTCTAGACACATCTAATTTATGTGCTGCACATTTAGCTATGGCTATTTCTGTAGGCTTCATCACAGCCTCTAACAACTTCATTATTTGAGCATAGTGCTGTATAGGGGATCCATCTGTTTTCTTAAATCCCCGATTTTTCCATACCGATGCATACAAATGACAAACATTATGTGCATAAGCAGAATCAGTATAGATTGTTACACGCTTTCCCTGTCCCAGCAAACATGCTTCGGTCAAACCTACAAGTTCAGCCAATTGAGCTGAAGCAGGTTGTGGTACAATTTCAGACTTCACCACCTCAAAATCATCTCCCTTGGCTTTCACCACTGCATATCCTGCTCTCAGATGGTCTCCTATCCGATAACAGGATCCATCAGTCCAAAACTCCAATTCAGGCGCTCTCAAAGGAAGGGCCTGTAAATCTGATCTCAATTTAGCATATCTTTCTACTTCTTGAATGCAATCATGTGGTTCCCCATCTTCTGATGTAGGTAAGGTTTCTATGGGTTTACATTAGAACATCTCATCAAGGTAACATCTTCCTGTTCTAGAAGTCTATGATAAACTCTGAGTCTGGACATAGTCAACGTATGTTTACCATAGTTCAAAAGATTTCTCAGACTATGATGGGTAAGGATTGTTACAGGATAACCCATTGTAATAGCTGAGGCCTTCTCATACATTAACTGAACCCCCACCATCGCTCTATAGCAGATCTGAAGACCCAACTCTACATCTGAAAGCGCAGTAGAATAGTAAGCGATTGGCTGTGGTTTTACCCCTGTCCCTGTCGGCTGACAGAGAACCGCACATGCATATTTACCCCCCGTAGATGTAGACACATACAGCAAAAAGTTTTTAGAATAGTCCGGAAGTGCCAATGCTGGCGCTTCTTGAAGTCTCTGCTTTAAAGTTTCAAATGAAACAAGTCCATCATGAGTCCAAGTTAAATTCCCATGTAATTGTGTGTTACCTATCTCTTTGATCATAGCTCTTAATGGTCCTGTGAGACTAGCATAGTCCTCAATCCATGCAGATGAATAGCCAGCGATTCCCAAAAACGTCATCATCTCTCTAACTGTTCTTGGTTTCGGGGCCTTGCGAATGGCTTCCAAATGATTGTCAGCAATGCTTCTTCGACCTTTAGATATTGCTTGTCCCAAATACACCACTTTCTCTTGACAATACTGCAGTTTCTTCTGCGAAACCTTATGTCCTTTTTCAGCCAAGATTTGTAACAATTTTATAGAGTCTTTGTGGCACGTTTCCTTGTCCGGTGCACAGAGTACAATATCATCAGCATATTGTATTACTGTACTGTTCAATTGCTGTCCAATCCCCATCAAATCATTCTTCAAAATGCGATTGAAAAAATGCGGAGAGTGCTTGAATCCCTGAGGCAAACGCTTGTAAATGTAATGCTGATCTTTGAAAGTGAAGCCAAATAGACCTTGACTCTCAGTGCTTAGTGGTATACTGAAGAATGCTCCACAAAGGTCTATTGTTGTGAAATATGAAGCTTCTGGTGGGATTTGCGCAAGAATAGTATGTGGATCTGGAACCTCAGCTGGAATGTCCCCCACGACCTCATTAAGTGCCCTCAAATCATGCACCAAACGATAACTTTCATCCAATTTCAACAGAGGCAGTAGTGGTGTATTGCTTTGAGGATTTTCTGTTATCTCCAGGACTCCAGCTTGTACCAGACCTTCAATTTGCAATTCAATGCATTTAATTGCTTCTTCTTTCAAAGGATATTGGTCTATCCAAGGAGGCCTTGCTCCTGGTCTAAGTTCAACATGCACTGGTTGAGCTGATTTAACCAGTCCAATATCGGTACTGTGTTTTGACCACAGACATTCAGGAACTTCTTGCAACATTTCTTCTTCCAAATGCTTTGAATCTGACATACTGAGTATTGATTCATTTGTTATTGTAACAGTTTGTGGTGTTCCATATCCTTGTGCAAAGATCATAATTTTTAGAAATTGCTGATCATCACTCCTCCAGATTTTATGATTTTCTTTCAAGGGAGCAAATTTTGCTTTCTCTGCATCCTTCATCATTGCTCCAATATGCTTCGGTTCATAATCATCAGCTGTCAACAAAGTCACATGTGGAACACTGTTTTCTATCTCAAACTCTTTGATCAGATAGTCATTACCATCAATTTTCATTGCAGCTCCTTGGGGCCCCACAATAATATAACTTGAACTAAGTTGGATTTTCTCAGGTTGTTTACTTCGCCACTCTTCCGGATTTAAATGAATAGTGTCTTTGAAATACTTCAGAGTGCAATGTGATTGATATTCAGGAGTCTTTGGATTAAGCAGATTTGCAAAAATAAATTTCTCCCATTGTTTAGCTGATTCCAACAATTCTAGGCTAAGATTTCCAAGCCAAAAGACTGTTGAAGTGTCAATTTCTGAAGTTAGCAACAATTGATCTTGAACTTCCTCTGGCACATCCACCAAACATCCGTCTGGTCTACAATGAATAGTGCATCTCATTTTGCACAAAGCATCTCTTCCCAAAAGCGATACTGGAGTTTTATCTGATACAAGTACAGGTATTGTAATTTCTTTATTTTTATATCGGAGCTGTACTGGTTTAGTGAGAGGAATCAGCTGTTTTACCCCCTCAAACCCGATTGTCCGTACAAAATGTCCAGACATGGGGAGATTCATAGCATCTTTAGGCCGTAAACAAGTGAAAGCAGCTCCAGAATCAGCCATCAAGTTTAATGGACGATCATTAACTTCCACTGTAATTGTTGGATCTGTTTCCGATTGTGATGCTACCAGCTGACACCTCCCTCTCGGGTTCTCCGGGCACCCCTAAAATCCAGGTTCTGGGCCAGCGCAAGGATTCACTGGTCCTGGGGCCTGTGATGGAATAGATTGTCCCATGAAGCCTCTTCTGAAGCCTCCTCTGAAACCTCCTCGGAAGCCTCCTCGGAAGCCCATTCTTGGTTGGTTACATTCTCGAGCAAAATGGCCAACTTCTCCACAGTTATAGCAGGCTTCTAAAGAATTTTGCTGATTCTGATTGAAATTAAATCCTCTTCCTCTATTGACATATCCTCTTCCTCTTCCTCTCCAGTTTTGGAACTGATTGGAAACAGGGCGTGTGAATGATGTACTTGGTACAGGAGCTAGTTGTGATTCTTGATTTACTTGCGGCTGAGGTTGCACAACAACAGCTTGAGTCTTCTCTTTCTTCTTATTATCAGCCAGTTGGATTTGGTTTAACTTCCTAAGTGTATCTTGATCTTGTTCTTTTCTTTCTTGCTCCTTCTTCCGATATAGTTCCACTTGATGTGCGATATGATCCGTATAAACTCCTTTTTCCATACTCCCCAATCCCACAACTTCAGCTAGTCTACTTCTCACAGGCAGTGGCAGTCCAATTTCAATCTTAGCTCGTAGGATTGACTGTTCCATGCGATTGTTGTCAGGGTCTTGTCCAGTGACATTTCGCCACATTTGAAATGCTCTTGAAATATAAGCTCTTGGATTTTCTTGCTGTCCCAGTGGTTCAATAAGAATGCTATCTGGATGTAAATTTGTTGGAAAAGTGTCTCTTAAAGCACGCCACATTCGTCCTCGACAAGCAGCGAAGAGTTCTGCATCATTCACTCCAGTGTTTACATATCGATTCAATCCAGCTCGCTCTAGGATCTCATTCATGGCATCCACTCCTATTAGAGATGCTAAAAGCCGTTTAATGTCACCTACTGCAGGTTGGATCCCTATTAAAATCTCTTCCAGCTTTGATATCCAAGGATGTGCTCCGTCCTGGATTATAGGCAACTTCTCTAGAATATCTGAAAGATCTGTATTTTGTAGAGGTCGATACTCTAGATCTTGACCCTTCACCACTATTGGGAGCATTTTTTTCCCATCTCCACTAGATTTGGCTCGAGACCTCAAAGTCATACGAGATGGTACTTCAGTTTCACTTTCACTCTCCGGTATCTCTACACGATTTCTGGTTGCAGAAGACACTGAATAGCTATATTCTGCTTTCTCATCGTCCTCTGGTTCAACATCATCTGAGTCAGTTTCATCAGTCTCTAGTAATCGAACACTTACTTTCTTTTGCTTTCTGCTTCCTTTCTTTTCCGCACTCTCAAGCATCTTCTTAACCTTGGGGTTGTAACCACCCATAGCCTCCTCCATCTCACTTTGCTCAGCCTCTTTCAATTCCACTTTCTTAAACCTTCGACTCAATCCTCTTACTGTCAATTTCTTCTTCTTCTTTGGCAGGCTTGGATATAGTTCCACTGTAGTTACTGCCTGGCCCTCTTCTATTGTTCGCAGATCATCATCTCGCAATTGATAGGTTCCTTCGGTTTTCACAATTGGAAACTGTTGATATGGATCATTGCTTACTGTCTTCTCATAATCTGGTGGAGCTTTCACATGAGAAAATGGTTCATTTATTTGCAATATCAACTTTTCTGTTTCTTTGTTTGCTGTCTTAATCGTCTCCATCGCTCTTTCTTTCTTCCTTTGATTGTCCTTTATAATCCTCTGTCCTTCAATTTCAAACAACTGTAAAACGCCAAGTTCAATGCGTCTCTTTTCTGCACGTTTATGACCTTTTCTGCCTTTTTTCTGCTTTGCCTTATACGTAGATACCAAAACTCTTAAAGTATTAATAACATCGAGTGAAAATGTTCCTTCAACCGGCCAACGAAAATCAATATGAGCCCATCGACGATGCCATTTTTTCGATACTTTATCAATATCTTTAACTAAAGGATTCTTCTTCTTTACTACCCCAACTGGGCTAATTTGAGGAATCACCAGTTCCATTTTTCAAAAACAAATGAAAATCTCAAATGAAAAATCTTACAAATGATTACTAAATAACTTGTACCCCCTCTTTTTTTTTTTTAAACTCTAGTTGAGGAGTTATCACTACTAGTTAAACAAACTTCCCTTGTTTTTTTTTTTTTCAGAAAGCACAATTTAAAAATGTAACCACATGCATAGATATCACTAAAATTGACTGAAATTAAAATTTAATGAGAAACACAATTAAAAAGAAAAACAATTAATGAGATGCCCCAAGTAAATGAACCACGATCTATTAGAATCATTAATTTCCAACCACCCAATCAATATAACCTTGAATATACTTCATATATACCCCATTAAAGCAATTGTATCATTATTGTACCCAGCAGGAAATGCAGTAGTGGAGGCCAATATAAAGAACTCAAAACTAAACAAACAAGTTGTTGGTAAAGACTGTCATCTGTTGCCAAAATTTTGTGTGAGTGTCACTGAATAATATCAGATACTCTGACAAATGAACAATGATATATGTGTATCAACCAAGTTATGATGTGTAATACAATCAATGTGTATATGTATGAAGTGGATAGATTTTGTGGATAAAACAGAAATGACCTTTTTCGGGCTATCGCAGGTCCCTCTCCGGATGTACACACTCGGGCCTGGCCTGTTCTGCTCACGTCGTTCGGGCTGTCGCCTGGCGCCTGGACGAACCACCTCCCCGTGTGAGCTTGGCGCAGTTCCCACGGGACCGTAATAAATAAAAACAAAAATACTATCAATATACAATATATATGGCCTATGAAAATGCCTATCTAAATTCAAATCATTGAATCACTATATCACAGTATATATCTATCTATCTTTATATAAACACCTCTATCCAAATTATATATCATCACCAAAATTTC
Source organism: Odontamblyopus lacepedii (assembly GCA_034769755.1). Classification (NCBI taxonomy): domain Eukaryota; kingdom Metazoa; phylum Chordata; class Actinopteri; order Gobiiformes; family Gobiidae; genus Odontamblyopus; species Odontamblyopus lacepedii. The sequence goes on from CM068345.1 coordinate 1,922,949, forward strand.
CCCAACAATTTATCTCTCTTCATAATACCAACACCAATCAACCATCAATGATTAATATTTAAATCAATTATCAAACATTTTTAACTATACTACCCCAATCTATAACCACCTCATCTCAACAGCAGGGGGTGACAACATCTCCTACCGTCTAGTGGGCCTTGCCCCCACCCACACGGTACCATGTATAGGGAAGAGGAGGAGGAGTCAGAGATGGGGACGAGGGAGAGAGAGAGAGAGAGAGAGAGAGCGAGCACGAGACACACATGCACGCGCACACACAGCACAAGAGACAAAGGCCATGCAACACAAAATCACAAAAACAGAACAAATACCAACAAAAACATAGAACAAATACAAACAAAACAGCAAAACAGAAACAACAGCCTGACCTCCGGGCCCTGGAGTCAAACCAAACAAAAACCACAAACATATATCCCCAATTCTTGTTCTTGTTCAAAGTCACACTTCAAACATAACCCATAATGAATTCATCCTTATCACAGCTGTATTTTCCAAAAAACATCTTTATACTTTTCCTTAATCTCATTTTCCTTATCCTTTATTTTTCCCAAGTTACTTTAAACATATCCTTTAAATTCCTTTATTCCTTTATTTCTCTTAAAATCCTTTAAAAAAACCTTTAAATTCATTTCCTGAGCGACTTTAATCACGCTATTTTCTCAAATTCCTTTTCTCAGTTTAAACTCATAACACATTTTCTCTTTTCTCTTTTCTCTTTTCTCTTTTACTCATTTTACTCATTTTACTCATAACTCTTTATTCCTTTACTACTTTAATGCTCTTTTACTCATTGTACTCAATACTCTTCATTACTCTTAATTCCTTTTCTCAACTTAAATTCTTTCCCTTTTTTTTCCCTCAATACAAACAAAACACAATAAAAACTCAAAACATACGCAGTACTGGTATATCACAAAATTTAGCAATTTAGCAAACATTAAATCATTTCCAAACATTCCCACTGTTCCAGAGTACCATAAATTCAATAGATACTTCTGATCCTGTTCGTGACGCCAAATTTAATGTAGTTTACTGTCTTCAATCCAGGAGCTTACCTTTTTGTAGTGGGTCCTCACAGAAGGGAAAGATGCTTGAGAAATGATTTAACAACAACTCTAATAAATGTAAATATGATTTATTTTACAGATAATAGAGTCAGCCAATTAACAGACAATTTGAGTCTGGATCCCCTTAGAAGGCCAATGCAGGAAAGACCCAGAAGAATGTATTAAGGTTACATTTATAGATTCTATACAAAGGACAACCCACTTTTAACATCTGGAATAGATTCACTTGTTTTGCACAAAACACCCAACCATATATGACCTGACATGATCTATTGTCACCATCGTACCAGTTACCAAATGTCTCTGGAGTGCAGTATCCCCTAACCTCTGACCGTTTTAGGCTCCAACTAGTCTGCAAACCCCCAACAGTAACAGAGAATCTTCCTAAGAAAACCCAAGTTTAAAGTAACAGTATAAAATATAATGCAGTAGTATAACAGATACCACATCTGTTTTAGAGTCAAACAAAAAACTGATTTCGACCTCTATTTCCAACATTTAATTAAAGGTTATTTTACATCACACCAATCAAAAAACAGTCTCGTGTCTATTTTAATGTAGATATTTTCTTCTCTCTGGTTTATCTGAAGTTCTGCTGCTGAAGTTCTTACCTGAAAAATCGTGTCAATTTTGTGGACAAACACGTCGTTTTCTTTTACAGCGACGCGTTTACTTTGGCGTCCGAGAAAATAAAAGTAAAATGGCAAATAACCCAAAGAGAATAAAATATCAGCATTAAAATAGACACGATTGATTAGTGTTATTTGACATAAACTTCAATTAAATATTGTAAATCGAGGGCTAAATCTGTTATTTGTTTGACCCTAAAACAGAAAAATGAAATGACTGCTTTCCTATTTTATTGTTTTTTGTTTTTAATTGAAATTCAGAAGAACGAACAGTGCACAGACCATAGTCCGTACGTATGAGTGGACTAAGCTAACCCGTTAGCCGCTAACCCGTTAGCCGCCGCGTGCCCAACAGGAAGTGCTCCAGGAGGCTGTTCCGGCTCCTTCACATTAGGATCTTCTCGTCCCTCTGTCTGTACCTGCTGCTCTGAGCCTCGTCATTCTGGACTTAAACTGTTCGTCTGAAGCCGCCACACAGGATCCTGAACTTTGCATTTCTCTGTTTTGTTCCTAAATCAAGATCTGAACATAAATAACGGACCAATCGGACGCCTTCATTCCCCGAGGCCCCTCCCCCTAGCGTTAGCAACAGGTTTGATTGACAGCTCGTTTCGTTGCTAAGTAAGTTCCCTTCCCGCTTTCCCCCGAGTGACGATTTCTGAAAGAAAATGACCAAATATCTCAAACAGTCACAATATCTAATGTGACTAGAATCTGAACGAGCAGAATTTAACGAGCAGAAAGTAAAGAGAATTTGGTTAAATTGTGACTCTGTTGTTGTTCGTACGGAACAGAACAAACAACATAAATCAGTGACTTAAACTCTTTAAAGCTCAAAGTTTCTTCTTCTTGTGCAGAATCAGGTAAATCCAGTGTCCTGCAGGTGCAGAGTATCACATCCATAGTCCGTATATATGATGCATCAGCTCTGCCAGGAGGAGGCGCCACATTTAACCTCCTCACTCATGATTGGCTCTTGTGTTGCTATGATACTCGCGGGAGGATTTCCAAATATGGACCTGGCTCCAGATTCGCTCCTGTAACCGTGGCAACAGGAGCGACGCTGTGGAGACGTCACACTCACTCAGAGATACGGGATATGGCTCGGACCCTAAACTGACCTAAAAACAACACTGAAAAAAAGCAGTTTTTCTTGCAGATTCAGCTTTAAAGAACTGTCCAAAATATTAAAAAAGCTGCTCTGATAATGTGGTTCTGTGTTTAGAGGCTGAAATAATGCGCAGGGTAAATAAAAGTCTGTGTGTCTCCGTAAAACACACACACACAAACTGTTTAAAGCGTCTGCGTTTCCTCTAACGGCCGCAGTCGTAAAGCTTCATCATCATAATTACTCCTCACTTCATTTCCTCTGCAAACCACAGAAAATCCTGTTTCCTCAAACTCTGAATAAAACCTTCTGATCCTGACGTTTAAACATGTTTATTTTAGTTCTTATTTCAGTTTTCTTAATCCTGTAAACGTCCCACTCTTTTAACGTAAACAAAACTATTCTCAACAACTTTTATTGTTCTTTTATTGAAAGTCTGCTCACTTTCTCCTTCATTTGCTGGTTCCAGTCCCTGTCCTTGAAGGATAAAAACAAACTGCAGAGCATTGTTAAAACTTGCTCAAAAATCATAGGGGTCAAACTGAGGGAGTTGCATTCTCTGTGGGAGGAGCGAGTGCTGAGCAGAGCCAAGTGTCTCCTGGCTCAGCCCCTCCATCCTCTGACTCCTGACTTTATCCTGATGCCTTCAGGACGTCGTTTTTATGCTCCGGTACGGAAGACGAACCGCTTCTCCAATTCTTTTGTGCCTTCAGCTATTAAATTGCTAAATTCTGAGGGTTGTGTTTTTTGAGGTTTTTGCACTGTCATATGTATATTGTTCTTATATTGTTCTTGAGTTCCACTTATGTCTGAAATGGTCTGACACACTGTGTGTTTGTGCATGTGAGAACTGCTCTGTGAAAGCTGCAAACGAATTGCCCTCTGGGATCAATAAAGTTTTCTGATTCTGATTCTGATTCTGATTCTGATTCACTCTGTTCTGATCTGTTCTCAAGTCGTTTCCTCATCACAATCAGACCTGGAGTCGTGTTTTGTTTCATTCTCATGTTTAACACACAAACCTGCACATTTAGCTCAGGGTTTTCTCTCTCCGTTCCACCTTGTGATGTCATCCACCTTCACTCACCTGCTCCACCTCCTTTGAAAACACTGATCAAACTTTGCTCAGAACAGACGCCTCGATCCGCACGTCCACAGCAAACAGAAACCGCACGATTCCACAAAGATCCTCGGCCTTTGCACAGTCGCCTTTTCATTTCTGACTCTTAAACAGTGGAATAAACTTCCAGACTCTGAAACAGTCTGGAGACATTCAGCATTTTACTGCAAACCTACAAAAGCACATTCTAGACACTCAAACGCGCCGACATCAGTCAGGCTCATTAGACTGGACATTTTTACTCACAAATTCAGCACAACTACATTTAATGAACTAAACTAAACTAGAATCATTTAGCCCTGGAATTGCCTTTTTTTCGTTTCGTTTTTGCCGCTTCTTTCGTTTTCTAAAGTCTGAGTGCCTCTTTGCCGACAGGTGCTGGGCAGGGGCGAGAAGTGGGCGGGTGGCGACTACACGTCTGCCCCGGGCGGGGGTCAGAAGGTGCGGCTCCTCAAACAGGCGCTGGAGGAAATGACCGACGAAGACTCCGTCATCCTCTTCACGGACAGGTACAAGGGTCCAGGGTCCACAGAGTCCAGGGTCTGTGTCTCTGTGGTCGCCGACAGTGGTGCAGTTGGTAATTCGGGGGCCCTAGGCTAAGTTGAGTTTGGGGCCCTCGTTAAAGTTGAACTCCGGCACGTTTGAAGCTAAAGTCCATCGCTAGAGGTGGTGGAATTCTGTCAGGAGCCAAAAAACGGCACAGGCCAAAGCCCAAAAGACTCGATCGCCGACGTCGTTTCTAATCCCGTTTATTTACCAGTGGATTAGATTTTTTGCAAAACGCAAAAAAAAATACATTCCTGAACCATTTTCTTTCAACAAATTTCAGTTTCTCTTCTTCTTCTCCGTCACTTCACTTGTTGCTGGAGTCGACATTCGAGTCTTTTGGGCTTTGGCCTGTGGGAAATCAGCAGAGGGAAGTGTGAGGTGCTTATAAAGTTGTTTTCTAACGTTTCCAGACACTAATGAGTGAACCAGGCAGAGCGTTTGGTTTGTTAGACTCGTGGCTGTTGTCAGATGGGTTAAAGTGGAGTTAAGCTTCTTCAGTCTGAAGCAAATTGGTGTTTTACGTGGAAGTTCAGAACTTGCCCCCATCACTACACTAGTTTGTTGCCTTGACAGACTCACTGCCACAGTGAGATCTCCACCGAGGAAACACTGATCTGTGCCGTTTTTTGGCTCCTGACAGAATTCACCACCTCTAGTGACGAACTTTAGCTTCAGACGGACAGAGTTCAACTTCAGCTCAAGCTCTGTTTGTTGTTGGTTTTTTTTGTTTTTTTTTAAACACTGTATTTATTGTCTGTTTTCCCCCGTTGTTCTTGAGACACGCACATCTCTATTTGAATTAGGACAGATCGGAAACTTTTCTTATTTGTTTGGCAGCTGGTAGAAACCAAGAGGGGGACGCGACTACAGATACTATTTTGATGGTGTTTTTCTTTAAAAAAAATAAAATCCTCTCGTTTAATGCCATATTGAGAGAAAATCAAAAAGCTCTGAGGCCTCTGCCGTTAGTGGCACCGAGGGGCGTTTGGTCGGGGCCCTTCCAGGTTTGGGGGCCCGAGGCGGCCGTGTACAGTTGCCTAATGGTGGCACCGCCTCTGGTCGCCGATAGCAACAGATGCTTGACGAGTATAAAAATACACAAATGTGAGTAAAATAAAGTTGTCGTAAAAATATTTGTTCCTGGGATCATTTGGTGTAAGTTTTATGGTCATTTTAAAAAATGTTGTGTAAATGTACAGCCTCGAATTTAGCTCCACGTTTCTTCTATTTCTGACCCTCTCCTCTTTTCTGACCCACATCCCTTGTTTCTAACCCCATCTTCTCCTCCCTTCTGACCCTAATCTTCCTTTCTGACCATCATCTGCTACTCCTTTCTGACCCGGTCTCCTCTTTTCTGACCATTCTTACCTCTTTTCTTCTTTCTGCCCTCCTCCTCTCTCCTGTTTTCTGACCCCTCTCTACTTCACCTCACCGCCCCTCCCCTCTTCCTCCTGTTTTCTGACCCACATCCCTCCTTTCTAATGCCATCCTCTCCTTTCTGACTATCTACCCTTTTCCTTTCTGACCCTCTCCCCTCCTGATTTTGGACCCCACCCCGTCTCTTTCTGACCCCGTCACCTCCTTTCACCTTTCTGACACTCCTCTTGTCCTTTTGTTTTCTGACCCCTTGTCTCCTCCTCCTCTCCTCTTTTCTGACCCTTCTCTCTCCTCTTTTATGACTCTATCCCTCTTGTTTTCTGACCCCCTCTGCCCCTTCTCTCCTCCTTTCTGACCCCCTTTCCCCTTTGTCTCCTGTTTTCTGCCCCCTTTGCTCTCTCTCCTCCTTTCTGACCCCCACTTCCTCTTTGACCCTCCTTTCTGACCCCCTCTCCTCCTTTCTCACCCCCTGACCCTCATCTCCTCTTTTCCGACCCCCTGCCCCCTCTTCCTCTTTGATCCTCCTCCTTTCTGCCCCTCCCCTCCTCTTTTCTGACCCCTCCTCCTCGTCTCCTCTTTTTTGACCCCTCTGTTGCTCGTCTCCTGTTTTCTGACCTCTCTTCCATCTCCTCTCTGACCCGCTCTTCTCTTCCTCTTTGAACCTCCTCTTTTCTGACCCCTCCCCTCCTCCTCCTGTTTTCTGACCCCCTTTTCCGCCCTCCTCTCCGCAGTTTCGACGCCGTCTTCGCCTCGGGCCCCCGGGAGCTGCTGAAGAAGTTCTCCCAGGCGGGGCACCGGGTGATCTTCTCCTCGGAGACGCTGCTGTGGCCCCACCGGCTCCTGGAGGACAAACACCCGCACGTCGCCCACGGCAACCGCTTCCTGGGCTCCGGCGCGTTCATGGGCGTCCTCCCCGCGGCGAGGAGCCTGGTGTCCGGGTGGAGCGGGGCCGACGGCGACAGCGACCAGCTCTTCTACACCAACGTCTACATCGACCCCGAGAAGAGAGTGAGCGCTTCAGCTGAACATCTACACCTTTAAACTTCTTCTTCTTCTGCTTCTGCTTCTGCTTCTTCTGCTTCTTCTGCTGCTGCTTCTTCTGCTTCTGGACGCTGGAGATGCACCGATCCAGCTTTTTCAGTTGGTCGAGCGTTTGTTCACTGATCAGAAGGTCGGCGGTTCGAATCCCGCTCTCGACATGAGCGTCATTAGTTGAGCGTTCAGGAGGTGCGATTCCAGCTCCACAGATGAAGCTCGTTCCTCGTTGTAAAAGCGTTTTGAGCCTTAATGCTGTATAAAAATGTGACCATATCCACTTTATGTATCTGCCAATGTCCAATACTGACAAATACAAGTGTAGCCTGTAACCGTATCGTATCAGGAGACGACTTCTTCTTCTTCTTCTGCTTCTGCTTCTTCTTCTCCTTCTTCTTCTGCTTCTCCTTCTGCTTCTTCTGCTTTTGCTTCTTCTTCTGCTTCTTCTTCTTCTGCTTCTTCTTCTGCTTCTTCTGCTTCTTCTTCTGCTTCTTCTGCTTTTGGTTCTTCTGCTTTTGCTTCTTCTTCTGCTTCTTCTTCTTCTGCTTCTTCTTCTGCTTCTGCTTCTTCTGCTTCTGCTTCTTCTTCTGCTTCTTCTGCTTTTGCTTCTTCTGCTTCTGCTTCTTCTGCTTCTTCTTCTTCTTCTTCTGCTTCTTCTGCTTCTGCTTCTTCTGCTTCTTCTTCTTCTTCTGCTTCTTCTGCTTCTTCTGCTTTTGCTTCTTCTGCTTTTGCTTCTTCTTCTTCTTCTTCTTCTTCTTCTGCTTCTGCTTCTTCTTCTGCTTCTTCTTCTGCTTCTTCTTCTGCTTCTGGCAGGCTACACGCTGCAGTGCGCAGTGCTGCCCTCCGCCAACATTAAAAGATATTGGATTCTCAAGTAGAGTCTGGAGCGGCGCAAAAAAGTTTAGCAAAGCCAACTCCACATATCGGCAGAGTTGGAGTTTGTTACTCCCCTAACAGACACTGAATTCACAGGTGGCGCTTTGGGCAGAACTTCATATAAACCTGTGGCCTCAGAGGAGCGTCTCTGTGGGGAGTGAATCAAACATTATTATAAAAAGTGCTGTTTAAGATCTGTCCAAATATTTATGTCCATTTCAGTGCGTTAAAGGGAACATATTACGTCCTTTTCCGCTCTGTTCTGACGTCACAAACAGAGGTGGTTTGTTTCACTTACATGTTTAAAGCACAAACCTGCACATTTAGGCTTTAGGATTCTTCCTTCAGCAGCATTAGGACCTTTAATATTCGCTAAACTTCAGTCACTGAATCTTCTGACGCTCTGAAAACACCAGAGTAAAGCCGTGTTCTTTGTGTCTCTTTCAGAAGTCCGTAAACATCACATTAGACAGTAAATGCAGACTGTTCCAGAACCTCCACGGGGCCCTCGGTGAGTCCTGCTCCTCCTCATTCATATTTGATCCATGTCTTAACTGAGAGACGCAGTAGAAGAACGAAATCACATAGAGCGGGTTTAATACGAACATTTTAAGACCAAAACGACGGGGATCACAGCAGCAGGAGGGGTAAGAAGCACAGACGTCCCAGCAGATTTATTTAAAACCAGCGATTTGTCCCAGTTTTACACAAGAAATGAGAATCTGATCCCTGCCGACAGTAAAGAGGAGCGTAAAGTGTCATTTGATTAGATAAAATACAGAAAAGCGGCTTAAAAACAACCAAAACACAAAGAACGAGTGTTAAAATTGACTCTCGCGGAATCAATTTGAACATTTTCTCAGGGTTTATATGAGTCCAGTCTGTTCTAAAGTTAATTTAACGTTTTTGGAAATGAAGAAACACTGGACCAAAGTTCCTGTTTAATCCCTAAACCAAGAGTTATTTTCACGTTTGGGACTAAACAGATAACACTTTGTAGGGTTATCCTCATTTAGCGAAACAACACACAGAGGAGTTTTATTTTTACTCTATTTTAGTTCATTTAAGATGAAATTCTGGTTCAAACTGGTGTCTGGTGGGAGTTTGACGTGGTGGGAGGCGCCAAATTAACTTCAACCATATCAATTCTGCCAAATAACTCCCAACTCAAACCAAACCCTGCAGGAAAAACTCCGGTAAACGGATTGTAGTTTCTTCTTTTAAACATTTATTACAAAGAATAAATCTGAAAACAAAATGAAGAACCTGACAGAAGTTTTAAAATCTTGGTCAGATCAGAGACATTTGCAGTGTGTATAGTCTATAGCACATGTGTCAAACATGCGGCCCGGGGGCCAGATCCGGCCCTCCAAGACCTTTAATCTGGCCCTCGGCTGATTTTTCTATTAAAATACTTAAAATTTTCAGATTTTTCTGTTAATTTTCTGCACCGTTTAGCATAGCAGCGTCTCCGGCGTTTCTGTACGTTGCGACTCCCACCAGAGCAGCACAAATGAAGACTTTCCTCTTTCCAAACGCTCTTAAAGGACGATCGTTTTGACTGTCGACCGTGACCCTCATCAGCAAAATGTCAAAAAATGAGAAAAGCAGATGCTGAGTTCAGGATTTCCCAAGAAAAATAGTCTAATTCTTATTTGTTGACAGAGGTGAATGGGAAATCTGTGCTCAGTGTGTTTGGAACAAGTGGCGTTGCTCGAGGAATATAATCTTAAACACCACTACGAGACACGGAGAAAAATACAATAACTTGAAGAGAGAACTGAGTTTTCTGATCCGGCCCTTTTGGGATCAAAGTAGGTTGCATACGGCCCCCGGACCAAAATGAGTTTGACACCCCTGGTCTATAGTCTTTAGGCAAAACGCACTTTGCTGAAATCCAAGGGAAAAACAGGTACAGGGTCTTTAAGAGATTTGGTAACTCTCTGAGATTAAACCCTCGAACAAAGCCGTGCATATCAGCTCCGTGCCCTCGTTCCCATCGGCTGTTCCACGCCCGTTCTGTTTTACTGTTGTGTTGTTGTGCGTTCTGTACTAAAGTGTGTCATGATATTGTGCCGGGAAACAGAATCCTCCTCCGAGACTCAGACCAGGGCCACAGATCCGTGTTTCCTCCTCTTCTCTTATATTACACTTGTTTACTGTGGGAGAATAAAACCTCAGCTCCACCGGTGCTTTTCAGACTTCAGAACACGAGACACCGACGTTTCTTCCTTCTCGTTTTATTTACTGGGATCGTCCGATTAATCTGATTAACAAACGGTTAAAAGTCTTTTCACCTGAAACACTCACGGCTTTTGTGGCTGAATAAATAATGACTCCACCTTCTGAGGAGACTGTGAAATAAGATATTGCACTTTTGTTCATTTATGTGTGGAGGTGGGTGGAGGTTGCAGGTAGGACAGTGAGGGTGGAGGCTGTGGGTGGCGGTTTTGGGTGGAGGTTGTGGGGTTGCAGGTAGGACGGTGTAGGTCGGCGCTGCGGGTTGAGGTTGTGGGGGAGATTGTCGAGAGTGGAGGCTGCTGGTAGAACGTGTGGGTGGAGGTTAGAGGGTGCTGGCTGTGGGTGGGGGTTAGAGGGTGGAGGCTGTAGGTGGGATGGTGTAGGTCTCAGTTACGTGTGGGTGGAGGTTTTGGGTGGGTGTTATAGGTGAGGGTTGTAGGTAGAACAGTCAGGGTGGAAAGTAGAGGGTGGAGGCGCTAGGTGGAACGGTGCACATCTCCGTCAATCGTGGGTGGAGGTTGAGGATGGAGGTTGCTGGTGGAACGTGTGGGTGAAAATTGTGGGGTTGCAGTTAGGACGGAGTGGATGAGGTTCTGTAGGTGGGACGGTGTAGGTGCTGGCTGTGGGTGGGGGTTAGAGGGTGGAGGCTGTAGGTGGGACTAGGTCGGACGGTGTAGGTCTCAGTTACACGTGGGTGGAGGTTGTGGATGTGGATTGCGGGCAGGACGTGTGGGTAGAGGTTAGAGGGTGGGGGTTGTGGAAGTCATGGGTGGCGGCTGGGTGTTGCAGGTAGGACGGCGTAGGTTGAGGCTGTAAGGTGGAGGTTGCGGTTAGGACATGTGGGTGAGGTTCTGCAGGTAGGACGGTGTGGGTGAGGTTCTGCAGGTAGGACGGTGTGGGTGAGGTTCTGCAGGTAGGACGGTGTGGGTGAGGTTCTGCAGGTAGGACGGTGTGGGTGAGGTTCTGCAGGTAGGACGGTGTGGGTGAGGTTCTGCAGGTAGGACGGTGTGGGTGAGGTTCTGCAGGTAGGACGGTGTGGGTGAGGTTCTGCAGGTAGGACGGTGTGGGTGAGGTTCTGCAGGTAGGACGTGTAGGTCTCGGTGGGGGTGGGTGGTGCAGGTGGGTGTAGGTCCCTCGGGGCTGTGGGACCTGGAGCGTGTTCAGGCAGGAGCTGGAGCTGTTCTTCTGTTCTCTTGTTCTGTGGAAGGAATTTAAGCAGCAAAAAACCTTCTGTGAAAATCTGTTTTTCACCACTGCAAAAGTCCACAAACTTTTGTCTCTGCAATAAAATAAAAAAACAAACAGAAAAACTAAAACAAAAAAACATACATTTACACGCAAACCTAACTCACAGCACATAAATGTTCTGATTCGTAGAAGTCAAACTCACAAAAACTGTGTCAGTCGTTTGTGCTGCAAAAAAGTTTTGTTTGTGCTTCTTTAGTTCTGGAGAAATGAACGATTCTTTTACAGGTCAAACTGGGGTCAGACCCACAGGAAGAAGAAAAACGCTCGAAAACGCCCAAAATGGAGTCAGTCGTTTGTGCTGCAGAAAGTTCAGTTTGTGATTCTGGTTCTTCAGATATTCACAGTTTTATTTTGGTCGATGACGTCGTCCAGAACCTCAGAATGTGAAACAGCCTCAAAACAGGAAGAAAATGATGTCAATCGTTTGTATTTGGTTTGTGCTGTTTTGTGCTGTGACAGTTTCATTTGTGTGAGTTTATTTCTAAAATTATTCATTATTATTTCTGTGGTAATTACAGGACGTCATTTCTGCTCAGCTGACGGAGACAAACTCCACAAAACTAGTGAAGAGAAACGACCTGAGGCTGAGGAAAAGTCTGTTTCAGTCTTTAGTCATTTGCTTTTGATTCAGATTTTATAATAACACAGACTTTTCCTCAGCCTCAGGTCGTTTCTCTTCACTAGTTTTGTGGAGTTTGTTGTTTGAACCCTCAGGTTCCTCACGGTGGAGCTCGAGGTTCTACTGATGCCATTTGAACTGTAGAATCTGAGTGAACAAGTTCCTTCTGTTTTCTTCAGGACCATAACGTCAGTTTAGTCACATTTTCTTTGAGTTTTGATCATTTTTAAGCAGTTTTTTTTCTGTATTTTTATTAAAATTGTCACAGCACAAACCAAATCCAAACGTTTTCTATCATTTTCTTCCTGTTTTGAGGCTGTTTCACATTCTGAGGTTCTGGACGACGTCATCGACCAAAATAAAACTGTGAATATCTGAAGAACCAGAATCACACAAACAAAACTTTCTGCAGCACAAACGACTGACACAGTTTTTGTAGGTTTGAGTTTCATGGGGCGACTTCACACAGATCTGCAAAGGTCCACAAGTTGAGCTCCAAACTTTTGTCTCTGCAATAACAAAAAAAAGAAACCTAAACGTTCATTTAGACGCAAACATAACTTACAGCACATAAATGTTCTGACTGTGTTTTGAGTCCGTGAAGTCGACTCATAAAACAAACCTCCACAAAAACTACATCAGTCGTTTGTGCTGCAGAAAGTTTCGTTTGTGCGATTCTGGTTCTTCAGAAACCGCCTCAAAACAGAGAGAAAATTATACCAAATATTTGTATTTCGTTTGTGACAGTTTTTATTTGTTTAGTTTTAAAATTATTGATTATTATTTTTGTGGAAATTATGTGACGTCATTTCATCTCCAAAACTAAAGCAGCACAAACGATTCAAGAACAAATGCTGTAAACTAGAAATGCTTCAAAAATGGAAGTGTTCATCAATAAAATAAAGAAACTAAATAAAATATAAAAAAAATAACATAAAAAACACTAATCAAAAACAAAAAAAAATTAAAAAATTCTAGAGGAGATGTTTTCTGCCTCTGAGATACACGAGATAAAAGTTAAAATGACTTAAATGAAGAACATTTTACTTTTTTAAAGTCGATTCATCTGGACAAGTGAAACGATCTGCAGTGGAACAAGTGTTTTTCTCTTAACTCAAGCCACATTTGATTTTGTTTTTCTTATTTTAAGTGTAGTAAGATGTATTTTCCTATTGTGAATCTGAAAAGTCTTGTTCCACTGCAGATCTTTTTACTCGTCACGTGAAATTGACTCAGATCATGATAAAAATGTCTTAATCCAAGTCGTGTGAACTTGGCTAGATTCTGTTTTGTGCGGCGCAGCTGTGGTTGGATCTTCTCGAAAGTTCGGACGTTGGTTTTTTCTCGCTCTGAGGTCCAGTTTCAGTCTCTTCTGGACTCAGACCGGATGTAGGAGGACTGTAGGAGGACTGTAGGAGGACTGTAGGTTCAGACGGTCTCAGAGCAGCTGTGGTGGGTCCTGAGACGCGAGGGACAAATGTGCAGCTGTGTTTGGATCTTCTCAAAAGTTTGGACGGAGGTTTTTTCACATTCTCTGGTCCAGTTCCCGCCTCTTCTGGATTCAGGCCGGACGTAGACCAGGCGTGGATCCGGTCCAGGTCCTGAGATCTCTGTGTGTTTCAGACGACGTGGTGCTGAAGTTTGAGGACAGCAGAGTCAGAGCCAGAAACGTGCTGTACGACACCCTGCCCGTGCTCGTCCACGGCAACGGCCCCACCAAGGTCAGACACGCCCACAGTGCACTCAGACACGCCCACAATGTACTTAGACACGCCCACGGTGCACTCAGACACGCCCACAGTGCACTCAGATACGCCCACAATGCACTCAGACACGCCCACAATGCACTCAGACACGCCCACAGTGCACTCAGACACGCCCACAGTGCACTCAGACACGCCCACTGTGCACTCAGACACGCCCATAATGTACTCAGACACGCCCACTACACTCAGACATGCCCACTACACACACAAACCCGCCCACAATGCACTCAGACACGCCCACAATGCACTCAGACACGCCCACAGTGCACTCAGACACGCCCATAATGTACTCAGACACGCCCACAGTGCACTCAGACACGCCCACTGTGCACTCAGACCTCAGACACGCCCACAGTGCACTCAGACACGCCCACTGTGCACTCAGACACGCCCACAATGCACTCAGACACGCCCACAATGCACTCAGACACGCCCACAATGTACTCAGACACGCCCACTACACTCAGACATGCCCACTACACACACAAACACGCCCACAATGCACTCAGACACACCCACAATGCACTCAGACACGCCCACAATGCACTCAGACACACCCACAATGCACTCAGACACGCCCACTACATGCTCAGACACGCCCACAATACACTCAAACACGCCCACAATAGACTTAGACATGCCCACAATACGCTTAGACACGCCCACAATACACTTAGACACGCCCACTACACGCAGGATTGGGCGTTGTGTCATCGTTTTGTTATATCTGTGGTTTAAACAAAACAGATTTTCTTCATGACTCAGAGGAAACTTCGTTCGGTAAATCTGCAGTGAACCTTTTCTCATCTGGACATTTCACTCTTTTGTGTTTCTGGATTGTGAACGTAAAAACGGTTGAAAAAGTTCAGATCTAAACCCCGGTGTGTCCCTCAGCTCCAGATGAACTACCTGGGAAACTACATCCCGAACACCTGGACGTTTGAGACGGGCTGCACCGTGTGTGGACAGGACCTGCTGCCTCTGTCCTCCTTCAAGGTCTGTGTCCTCCTCTCCTTCTCCTCCTCTTCACCTCCTCCTCCTCCTCCTCCTCACAGTTTCTCCTCCTCCTCTCCAGGTTCCTCCTCTGGTCCTCATCGGCGTCTTCATCGAGCAGCCCACTCCGTTTGTCAGCGTGTTCTTCGAGCGTCTGGTGAAACTTCAGTATCCGAAAGAACGTCTCCAGATCTTCATCTACAACAAGGTCCCACCGCGTTTCCTCTTTGGAGTTTCCTCGTCACAAACAGACCCGGAGCTGTGGTTTTGTTTCATTCATGCATGAAAACGCTCTGTTCCACCTTGCGATGTCATCATGTGGTGATGCAGGAAGTGCTCCACTGTGTTTTTAAACTCCACACACTTTAGTCCTGGTTTAGTCCTGGTTTAGACTTGGTTTAGTCTTGGCTTATGCCTGTTTTAGTGTTGGTTTAGACCTGTTTTAGTCCTGGTTTAGTCCTGGTTTAGACCTGGTTTAGGCCTGGTTTAGTCCTGGTTTAGGCCTGGTTTAGTCCTGGTTTAGACCTGGTTTAGTCCTGGTTTAGTCCTGGTTTAGTCCTGGTTTAGACCTGGTTTAGGCCTGGTTTAGGCCTGGTTTAGTCCTGGTTTAGTCCTGGTTTAGACCTGGTTTAGTTCTGGTTTAGTCCTGGTTTAGTCCTGGTTTAGTCCTGGTTTAGTCCTGGTTTAGACCTGGTTTAGGCCTGGTTTAGTCCTGGTTTAGTCCTGGTTTAGACCTGGTTTAGTCCTGGTTTAGTCCTGGTTTAGTCCTGGTTTAGGCCTGGTTTAGTCCTGGTTTAGTCCTGGTTTAGTCCTGGTTTAGACCTGGTTTAGTCCTGGTTTAGTCCTGGTTTAGTCCTGGTTTAGTCCTGGTTTAGATCTGGTTTAGTCCTGGTTTAGGCCTGTTTTTAGACCTGGTTTAGTCCTGGTTTAGACCTGGTTTAGTCCTGGTTTAGACCTGGTTTAGTCCTGGTTTAGTCCATGTGGTGATACAGGAAGTAGCTGTTCACCTGGAAACGGCCACTTCATGACATCACGAGGTGGAACAGAGCATTTGGGGCTTTGCAGATGTAACAGACGAATAATAAAGAGTCACTCAAACGTGTGAATGAAACAAACACGACTCCAGGTCTGTTTCTGAGGAGGAAACAACATTAGAACATTCTTGTCTGTTTTAGCTTTTGATTTTTTGTTTTTATTGAAATTTCTTAAAGTTCATGAGAAAAATGAATGAGAAATCTCCGTCACTGTTGAGCTCCACTGTAATTGTACCTCTAGTTTGAGTCTTTTTAGTGCCTTTTCTTCTGTTTAGTCTCAGTTTCTCTGCTCTCGTCGTCTCTGAAACGTAACCCCGCTGTGATCTTCTGCTGCAGGAGCCTCATCACGAGCGTCACGTCAACTCCTTCCTGAAGGAACACGGAAAACTTTACCAGAACGTCCGATCTGTGGGACCCGACCGGGACCTGGAGGTGGCTGCAGCCCGAGACATGGCCATGTGAGTCCAGAGATCGGGTTTTTTTACGTAACGAGGCTGTTTTGTTTATTGAAGGTTGTAAAAACATAATCTGTCTTGTGCATTTAATATCAGTTAAGGCCCCGACTGTATTTAGAATCCCATTTCACCCCTCGGCCCTAACAAATGTCGAGTTTTTTGGTATGTTACTCACTGAATGTGTCGGCAACTTTACCTCCGCGAAGTCGCCCTCAGCAAACTAAACCTACAGAAAAACTGTGTCCATCGTTTGTGCTGCAAAAAGTTTCATTTGTGCTTCTTTAGTTTTGGAGAAATTAACGATTCTTTTACAGGTCAAACTGGGGTCAGACCCACAGGAAGAAGAAAAATGCTCGAAAACGCCCAAAATGGAGTCAATCGACAATTTTCAGTCTTTAGTCATTTGCTTTTGATTCAGATTTTATAATAACACAGACTTTTCCTCAGCCTCAGGTCGTTTCTCTTCACTAGTTTTGTGGAGTTTGTCTCCGTCAGCTGAGCAGAAATGACGTCCTGTAATTACCACAGAAATAATAATGAAGAATTTTAGAAATAAACTCACACAAATGAAACTGTCACAGCACAAAACAGCACAAACCAAATACAAACGTTTGACATCATTTTCTTCCTGTTTTGAGGCTGTTTCACATTCTGAGGTTCTGGACGACGTCATCGGCCGAAATAAAACTGTGAATATCTGAAGAACCAGAATCACACAAACGAAACTTTTTGTAGCACAAACGAACTCCATTTTGGGCGTTTTTGAGCATTTTGAATTTTCCTGTGGGTCTGACCCCAGTTTGACCTGTAAAAGAATCGTTAATTTCTCCAAAACTAATCTGAAATTTCCCCATTGTGGGACAAATAAAGGATATCTTATCTTATCTTATCTTAAAGAAGCACAAACGAAACTTTTTGCAGCACAAACGATGGACACAGTTTTTGCAGGTTTGTGTTTAATGGGGCGACTTTTTATCACTATCCAAAAATGATCTGGACAAAAAGAGTTCTTCACTCCACGACTAACATACGATTAAATAAAGAAATCAAGATCGATCGATATGAAAAAAACAACATAACACGTTTCAGTTCTTTTAGCTCGTTTAGCTGTAATGACGTTGACTTTAAAATGCTTCTGTTTGTTTGTTCGTTCTCGCTGAACTCTTGTGTCTGTGCGGCTCCAGAGACCTGTGCAGGAAGGACGCCTCCTGCGACTACTTCTTCAACCTGGACGTCGACGTGGTGCTGAAGAACGAGGACACGCTGAAGATCCTCATAGAGCAGAACCTGTGAGCGCCTTTCACAAAAAGAACATTAAATCTGACGCTAAAGCTGAAACTCTAACCCTGACCGTCCTCCCCTCCGCAGCCCCCTGGTGGCGCCCATGATCACCCGGGTGGGGCGGCTCTGGAGTAACTTCTGGGGCGCGTTGAGTGTGGACGGGTACTACGCCCGCTCGGAGGACTACGTGGACATCGTGCAGGGCCGCAGGCAGTGAGTCCGACGCCCGTTTATGTGGCTTTAAAGACGCACTGTGGAACTTTCCTAGAGGTCGAGGGTCTGTCTACTGAAAGTTCCACAGTAAAACGACACGAGGGGGACCAGAATTTCAGAATAAAACACCTTAATTTGGTCGGTGGTGATAAACGAGTGCGAAATTAAGGAAAATTGTTCTGCAGAGACGATTCACGACGGACGTGTGAGTCAGTTTAGTCACATTTTCTTTGCGTTTCGGTCGTTTTTTAAGCAGATTATTTTGTATTTTACCGAAACAAATGGCACTTTATGTCTCGGGTTACTGTTGGCAGGAATCGGATTGGTCCAAAAATAGAAAAACTGGGACATTTCTTGTATAAAACTGGGACAAATCTGTGTTTTTGTATAAATCTGCTGGGACAAAGGGCACAGGGCTCAAAAGTGGGACCGTCCCGGGGAAACAGAGACTGATCACCCTAAACAAAACACTTATATGTCTCCATCGATCAGGTCAGATTTGTAAAAAAAAAGCAACCCCACTGATGGTAAGAACGAATACATGTTTTTATGTATTTCATGTATTTCTCAGTTGTCATTTTTGAGCGATAAAAAACATTAATGCCCGAACAATCCAGTTTAAGTCAAACATTTCCATGGAGCTGAGCAGATGCACTGGAAATTCCTCTGATCTGGCCACGATTTTCAGGTTCTTCGTGTTGTTTTCAGATTTATCCTCGACTCACTCGCTCTGAATCGGTCGTATAATCTTAAAAGGTGTCGCATATATTTCTTCCGTGACTCAACTCGTCAAAAAATCTTAAATTAAGGCGATAAATGTTTAAAAGAAGAAGCTACGATCCATTTCCCAGAGTTTTCCCTGCAGCACTTCACTGTTTTTTTAGATTCAGTGACACAGATTTGCTTTGATGACGAACTACGATCATGTCAGACTGATTTAAAGACTTCTATCTACAATTTAGCATCTATGGACAGGGGTGCACATAACTTTTTCAGTGAGTTACTCAGGTGAGTACCAGGAAATGGAGTTTGGTACTCACTCATTATGTAGCGAGGTCTTAAAAAGTGCCATCTTCCTCACTGTCCTCCGTGTCGCCCCCACTGTCCTCCGTGTCACTCCCACTGTCCTCCTCTGTTTCGCCCCCACTCTCCACTGCTTCCGCTCCCTGCATGGTAGATGATGAAGATGCTGCAGATGCACCTCTTTGTCTTTGGTTGAGCCTGCGATTAGCTGTCTCCATCCACAGCCATCTGCTAAGTGGGCGACTGGACAGTTCTTCTCGGCTAGCTTGTTTATTAGCAATGGCTTGCACCACATTCGTATGCTCTTTGCTCTTTTCGTGCTTGTCAAATAAAGGATGGTTGAAATTCTTTGAACCTTTAGAAAAAACCACCTGTTTTATCTGCTAGGTGTGGATGTGAGCGGCAAAGCTTACACCACATTTCAGTGCGTTCATCGTTAGCTTCAAGCCACTGCACATCTTGAAGCCACTTTTCCGAAAAAAGTCTTTTCTTCGGCTCTGGCTCCGGTTGGTGTTTCTTTGTAGGCGGGAAACGCCAAAGAAGCTGCTTAATGTCTGTTGTTTTTTAGACGTCTTTGACAGTAGTTGGACTTGGACATGTGTAAGATCGATATGACACGATCGGTCAAGTCAAGTGGGCTACACAAAGGCGCTCAGTAACTGAAGTGGCATTACGCATTCGTTATTTTTTGCTGCGCATGCGTACCAGCGTACCAGTTATGTGCACCCCTGTCTATGGATTTATTATCATCACTCATCACAACCTGGTTTTAAGTCTGTTTGTCTAGAATTTAGCAGAATTTAAAGCATTTTATCCCGAATTTGGCATCTGAGAACTTATTCTCAGGCCGTGAACACTGATCCTAAACTGGTTTTAAGTCTGTTTACCTCAAACTTTGCATCTATAAACTTATTTCCAGCCCCTGAACTCTCACAGAGACGCCTCGTTCTCATCTAGAGGTCGTTTATTTTAACCCGTTTACGCCGGACGCTGCACATTGTTGTTCATTTGTCCTCATATTCATGACGCGAATTTCATTTAATTTTTCACTTCATCAAATTTCATGACACAATGTAATAAAAGCTGAGAGTCGAAACACAACGAAACACAATTCTTCAAAAACCCTCAGGAGGGAAAAACCTTTACCCCAGGAGAGCAGAGGTTTTTACAGGCGTTTTTTTGCAGGTGTTTTAGGCGTTAATGGGTTAAGATAAATAATATTATCTGAAGAAATCTCGTCCTCTTTCTCCAATCTTAAACTCAAACAAATACAATCAGAAGGTGTCGCTGTTCAAAACTGAAATAGGGGACTCCAATTACTCGACGTCGTAACAAGATCTCCCTAGACGCATTTTAGCACATACCAGATTGAAGACCAGGATTCGTGAAGTTCAATTCAAGCCAATTTATTCACCTCACAATATTTCTAATACAGCATGCTGGGTTACGAGGTTCCCTGGGAAACAATCTAAGCGTGGATTCCCTGCAGAGCAAACCGAGCAACCACGAACATAACTCTAACCCAGCTATTTAAAACATTTCATCATGAATATGCAAATGTTGTAAACGCCTCCTGGTCCGCCTCCGTCCTTCAATCCCAGTATAATTCCACTCCGTAATGTCTGCGTTTTTATCTGCCCTTTGCTACATCCAATCCCTGGGAGCACTGTACTTGTCGGTTTCCCATGAGTCTTATCTGCAACCAAGCATATACTCGCCAGATGAAGGTCAACAGTGTGTGTGTGCTGTCTGCTTTTAATGAGACAGTGATGAAAGAAACAGAAAAATGTGTGCGAGAAGAGACAGGAGCAACTTCATAAGCCATTGTGAGACATTTGTTAAAAACAACTTCATCATTTCAATATTGCAACAGCATATATGGCACACTGAAACAAAGTTATAACTCTTCAATCTTTCTGCATTTTTATTTTCTGATCAATTTAAGTGTTTGTATCTTAAATTCTGGCCAAGCTTTTTGCGGTGTGGCAGATCCTTCACCACAAAAGTTCCACAGTGCCCCTTTATATTTTATTTATTCAAGTGTTCTTCATGTTCAGTCCACGTGAGTTTAAGGTCCTGGAAATGCAGCCGTGTTCAGACCGGCCCCTGTAGAGTTTGAGCTGCACAGAGTAAAACCTGCGTCTGTCTCTGTGTTCTAGAAAAGTGTGGATCGTCCCTGTAGAACCTGAGCTGCACAGACTAAACCTGTGTCTCTGTTTCTCTGTCTCTGTTTCTCTGTCTCTGTTTGTGTCTCTGTTTGTTCAGGGGAGTGTGGAACGTGCCGTACGTCTCCAGCGTTTACCTGATCAGGGGGAGTCTGCTGCGCTCGGAGCTCCAGGACCTGTCCCTGTACTCGGGCTCAGGACTGGACCCGGACATGTCCTTCTGCAACCGGCTCCGCAGCAAGGTACCACGGCGCCCCCCGCAGGACTCAGACAGCCGGTCAAAGCACAGAACAGGGGAAGAAGATAGTCAGAAACTAAAATTGAAATAAAACTGTATTGTTTACGCCGGTTGTGTTGGTTTTTGTTCTGCAGGACATCTTCATGTACGTGACAAACCTGCAGACGTTTGGACGGATCCTCTCCACAGAAAACTACCAGACGAGCCACCTGCACAACGACCTGTGGGAGATTTTCCACAACCCCCTGGTGAGCTTCACTCTACAGTCACTTTAGACTCTTCAGGTGTAGGAGAAGAAACAAGAGACGCTCCAGAAACTTTCCAGATGCTCCAGATGTGGAGCACATCAGACTGAACCACGTTCTTTCTAAACATCTGGGTGGATTTCAAACCGCAGACCTGATGAGCCCCACCTCCGTGCAGCAGATTCACATTCTGTGATCATGAGCTTTGGGTAACGACACAAACGGTGGAGTTTCCTCTGCAGGGCGTCCGGACGCTCCATCAGAGACGGGACGAGGCAGGTTTATCTGTGTAGCACAGATCTTAGACTTAGACAAACTTTACTGATCCACAAGGGAAATGATTCGGCCACAGGAGCTCCAACATCACAATATGAGAACAAAGAGCACAAATATAAATGGTGATAAGACACTAATTCTAAATAATTAGCAAAAAAGAACAAGAGGCACATGTCAAATAAGACATAATTATATAAATGTAAATGTACAAGTCAAAATGAAATAGAAAAATAAGTAAAATATAAAATCTCAGCTTTGTACAAGAGGTCATAGGAAAACAATGATCTGATATCATTTGTGTACAAAGTCATTCAAAGTGCGGAGCTCAGTCACACGGGAGGAGCTCGGAGTAGAGCCGCTGCTCCTCCAGTGTGCACAAATGAGGAGCTCAGTCACACGGGAGGAGCTCGGAGTAGAGCCGCTGCTCCTCCACGTGGAGCGGAGCAGCTGAGGGGAGGAGCATCTGTCCCACTGGGAGGAGGCCCCGGGGAAGACCCAGGACACACTGGAGGGACTCTGTCTCTGGGAACAGCTCAGGGTCCAGGAGGAGCTGGAGGGAGTGTCTGGGGTGAGGGAAGTCCCTGCTTAGACTGAGGCCCCGGAGAAGAGGAAGAACCTGGAGGGACAGCAGCAGATTTTCATTCTTGTTTTTAAGATAAGATAAGACAGGACTTTATTGATCTGGCAGTGGAGAAGTTGAACAGTCACAGTGGCTCCAGGACAGTTTAGTGCAAAAAAGGAAAAAAGTGACAAACAATAAGAATAAAAATAGAAATAATAAGAAAAATAATAATATAAAGTGAATAAGTGCACAAAATTTACAAAGAGAATGGAACTGCACTGGTGATAAGAAGATCAGAAAATAACAGTAAAGTAAAACTTGTTAAACCATTTTTCTTGTTAAAATGGATCCGGGACAGAGGTGAAAACAGGAATATTTGGAACTCTTTTCCATCGAATTTGGACTTTTCTGATTTTTTATGATGTCAGTTAAATGCAAACGGACTTTTAGCAC
The DNA here is from genome assembly GCA_034769755.1 of Odontamblyopus lacepedii. Taxonomy (NCBI): domain Eukaryota; kingdom Metazoa; phylum Chordata; class Actinopteri; order Gobiiformes; family Gobiidae; genus Odontamblyopus; species Odontamblyopus lacepedii. The sequence goes on from CM068345.1 coordinate 1,945,543, forward strand.
TAGTAGGTTTGTGTCTTTATCATAACTCCTCACACGCTTCTCACCTCCTGAACCCCCTGAACCCCATGAACCTTCTGAACCCCCTGAACCTTCTGAACCTCCTGAACCCCCTGAACCTTCTGAACCTCCTGAACCTTCTGAACCTCCTGAACCTTCTGAACCTCCTGAACCTTCTGAACCTCCTGAACCTTCTGAACTTTCTGAACCCCCTGAACCTTCTGAACCTCCTGAACCTTCTGAACCTCCTGAACCTCCTGAACACCCTGAACCTCCTGAACCTTCTGAACCTCCTGAACCTTCTGAACTTTCTGAACCTCCTGAACCTCCTGAACTTTCTGAACCTCCTGAACCTTCTGAACCTCCTGAACCTTCTGAACTTTCTGAACCTCCTGAACCCCCTGAACCTCCTGAACCTCCTGAACCTTCTGAACCTCCTGAACCTTCTGAACCTTCTGAACCTCCTGAACCTCCTGAACCTCCTGAACCTCCTGAACTTTCTGAACCTCCTGAACCTCCTGAACCTCCTGAACCTCCTGCAGCTCCTGAACCTTTTGAACCTCCTGAACCCCCTGAACCTCCTGCAGCTCCTGAACCTCCTGCAGCTCTCGGCTCCTTCAGACTGAAGTGTTTGTGTTTCAGGACTGGGAAGAGCGATACCTCCACCCGAATTACAGCCGCATCCTGAAGGACCAGATGGAGACGGTGAGCGCCCCCCCTCCTCCTCTGACCTCTGACCCCTGACCCTCTCCTCTGGCCCCTGACCCTCTCCTCTGACCCTCTCCTCTGACCCTCTCCTCTGACCCTCTCCTCTGACCTCTGACCCCTGACCCTCTCCTCTGACCCTCTCCTCTGACCCTCTCTCCTCAGCCCTGTCCTGATGTTTACTGGTTCCCCGTCTTCTCGGACATCGCCTGTGACCACATCGTCGAGGAAATGGAGAACTTCGGGAAGTGGTCCGGTGGCGCTAACGTGGTACGTCCCTCACCCGGGCGCGGGGGGTCAGGCGTCAGGGGGTCAGGGGTCAGGGGGTCAAACCATCACCGTCCAATCAGAATTCACTTTGAATCGTCATTATTATCAAACTGGAAAGACTAACAAACACATTTCTCTTTTTTGTTTTATTTGTATTTTTTGTTCACTCTAGAATCTGAAAACCACCAAAATGAACAATTCTTTTACTTTTCGATCACGGCCCCGGGGAGATCAGAAGTATCAGAACTCAAAATAGTTTAATCGTACTTTTACTTTAGTTCTGTTATTTTCCCCCTGTGCCCTCTGTTCCCTCTGTGCTCTCTGTGCCCTCTGTGCCCTCACTGTTCCCTGTGTTCCCTCTGTTCCCTCTGTGCTCTCACTGTTCCCTCTGTGCCCTCTGTTCCCTCTGTGCCCTCTGTGCCCTCTGTGCCCTCTGTGCCCTCTGTTCCCCCTGTTCCCTCTGTTCCCCCTGTGCCCTCTGTGCCCTCACTGTTCCCCCTGTGCCCGTCAGGACAAGCGGATCCAGGGCGGGTACGAGAATGTGCCCACCATCGACATCCACATGAACCAGGTGAACTACCACAGGGAGTGGCAGAAGTTCCTCCTGGAGTACGTGGCGCCCGTCACCGAGAAGATGTACCCGGGATACTACACCAGGGTAAGGGCACCAAACCGGGCACTGCACCAGGGTAATGACACCAAACCGGGTACTACACCAGAGTAATGACACCAAACCGGGCACTGCACCAGGGTAAGGACACCAAACCGGGCACTACACCAGGGTAAGGACACCAAACCGGGCACTGCACCAGAGTAATGACACCAAACCGGGCACTGCACCAGGGTAATGACACCAAACCGGGCACTGCACCAGGGTAATGACACCAAACCGGGCACTGCACCAGGGTAAGGACACCAAACCGGGCACTGCACCAGGGTAAGGACACCAAACCGGGCACTGCACCAGGGTAAGGACACCAAACCGGGCACTACACCAGGGTAAGGACACCAAACCGGGCACTGCACCAGGGTAATGACACCAAACCGGGCACTGCACCAGGGTAATGACACCAAACCGGGCACTGCACCAGGGTAATGACACCAAACCGGGCACTGCACCAGGGTAAGGACACCAAACCGGGCACTGCACCAGGGTAAGGACACCAAACCGGGTACTGCACCAGGGTAATGACATCAAACCGGGCACTGCACCAGGGTAATGACACCAAACCGGGCACTGCACCAGGGTAAGGGGCTCAGACCGGGTAAACATTGAAAAACTGTCCCTCCGCTGCTCTGAGCCTCGTCATTTTCGCTCTACATGATCCTGGTGTTTTTATTTTCACTATTTTGTCCGTACAGTCTGTGGGTTTGACTCTCAGACACAGATACCACACCAGGGTTCCACCTCGTGATGTCATGAAGTGGTGGTTTCTCCTTTTCCCTTTAGTTCAGTCGAGTTCGGCGACTCCAGGACTGAAACGATCCAGGTGATTCTAGTGAAGGTGGAGTTTAAAAACACAGTGGAGCACTTCCTGTATCACCACATGATGACATCACGAGGTGGAGCAGAGCGTCTGAGAGCAGAGCTGCGCAGCGTCTGTGTGTTAAACGTGTCCGTGTGTTACAGGCGCAGTTCGATCTGGCCTTCGTGGTTCGGTACAAACCGGACGAGCAGCCGTCTCTGCGGCCGCACCACGACGCCTCCACCTTCACCATCAACATCGCCCTGAACCACATGGGCACCGACTTCCAGGTGCGTCGCCACGGAAACACAGAGACCAAATGTCCCAGTGTCCCTATTTTAGAGTCAGTCTGATCCCTGCAGCAGTAAAGAGGCAGAATCTGTCATTTGTTTGGGTAAAATACAGAAAAAAACTGCTTAAAAATGATCAAAACTCAAAGAAAATGTGACTAAACTGACGTTATGGTCCTGAAGAAAACAGAAGGAACTTGTTCACTCAGATTCTACAGTTCAAATGGCATCAGTAGAACCTCGAGCTCCACCGTGAGGAACCTGAGGGTTCAAACAACAAACTCCACAAAACTAGAGAAGAGAAACGACCTGAGGCTGAGGAAAAGTCTGTGTTATTATAAAATCTGAATCAAAAGCAAATGACTAAAGACTGAAACAGACTTTTCCTCAGCCTCAGGTCGTTTCTCTTCTCTAGTTTTGTGGAGTTTGTCTCCGTCAGCTGAGCAGAAATGACGTCCTGTAATTACCACAGAAATAATAATGAAGAATTTTAGAAATAAACTCACACAAATGAAACTGTCACAGCACAAAACAGCACAAACCAAATACAAACGTTTGACATCATTTTCTTCCTGTTTTGAGGCTGTTTCACATTCTGAGGTTCTGGACGACGTCATCGACCAAAATAAAACTGTGAATATCTGAAGAACCAGAATCACACAAACAAAACTGCAGCACAAACGATTGACACAGTTTTTGTAGGTTTGAGTTTGACGGGGCGACTTCAGCAGGCGTCTCTTGTGTCTCTTGTGTCTCTTGTGTGTGTCGTGTCCCTTTTGTGTTGCGGTTGTGTCTCTTTTGTGTTGCGGTTGTGTCTCTTTTGTGTTGCGGTTGTGTCTCTTTTGTGTTGCGGTTGTGTCTCTTTTGTGTTGCGGTTGTGTCTCTTGTGTGTTGCGGTTGTGTCTCTTTTGTGTTGCGGTTGTGTCTCTTGTGTGTTGCGGTTGTGTCTCTTTTGTGTTGTGGTTGTGACTCTTTTGTGTTGCGGTTGTGACTCTTTTGTGTTGCGGTTGTGTCTCTTGTGTCTCTTTTGTGTTGCGGTTGTGTCTCTTGTGTCTCTTGTGTGTTGCGGTTGTGTCTCTTTTGTGTTGCGGTTGTGTCTCTTTTGTGTTGCGGTTGTGTCTCTTGTGTGTTGCGGTTGTGTCTCTTTTGTGTTGCGGTTGTGTCTCTTGTGTCTCTTGTGTGTTGCGGTTGTGTCTCTTGTGTGTTGCGGTTGTGTCTCTTTTGTGTTGTGGTTGTGACTCTTTTGTGTTGCGGTTGTGTCTCTTGTGTGTTGCGGTTGTGTCTCTTTTGTGTTGCGGTTGTGTCTCTTTTGTGTTGTGGTTGTGACTCTTGTGTCTCTTGTGTGTTGCGGTTGTGTCTCTTTTGTGTTGCGGTTGTGTCTCTTGTGTCTCTTGTGTGTTGCGGTTGTGTCTCTTGTGTGTTGCGGTTGTGTCTCTTTTGTGTTGTGGTTGTGACTCTTGTGTCTCTTGTGTGTTGCGGTTGTGTCTCTTTTGTGTTGCGGTTGTGTCTCTTGTGTCTCTTGTGTGTTGCGGTTGTGTCTCTTGTGTGTTGCGGTTGTGTCTCTTTTGTGTTGCGGTTGTGTCTCTTTTGTGTTGCGGTTGTGTCTCTTTTGTGTTGCGGTTGTGTCTCTTTTGTGTTGCGGTTGTGTCTCTTGTGTCTCTTTTGTGTTGCGGTTGTGTCTCTTTTGTGTTGCGGTTGTGACTCTTGTGTCTCTTGTTCTTTCAGGGCGGCGGCTGCAGGTTTATCCGGTACGACTGCGCCGTCACGTCTCCTCGTAAAGGTTGGGCCCTGATGCACCCGGGCCGCCTCACCCACTACCACGAGGGCCTCCCCACCACGGCGGGGGTTCGCTACATCGCCGTCTCCTTCGTGGACCCCTAACCTGCAGCGGGGCCTCGCAGGGGCCAAAGTCACACACGCCCCACAGAGAAAACTATTTATTAAGACGAGCTGACGGACTGGGACGCTTCACCCGGACGCTTCACCCGGACGCTTCACCCGGACGTTTCACCCGGACGTTTCACCGGGACGTTTCACCGGGACGTTTCACCGGGACGTTCTTCTGACGGAGACGACCAACGCCTCTGAGGTCCTCCTGCTGCAATGGACCTCAAACTCTGAGGTCCACAGCAGGAGGACCTGAGAGTCTGAGGTCCACAGCAGGAGGACCTGAGAGTGACCTCAGACTCAGGTCCTCAGCAGGAGGACCTCAGACTCAGGTCCTCAGCAGGGGGACCTCAGACTCAGGTCCACAGCAGGGGGACCTCAGACTCAGGTCCACAGCAGGGGGACCTCAGACTCAGGTCCTCAGCAGGAGGACCTCAGACTCAGGTCCTCAGCAGGAGGACCTCAGACTCAGGTCCACAGCAGGAGGACCTCAGACTCAGGTCCACAGCAGGAGGACCTCAGACTCAGGTCCACAGCAGGAGGACCTCAGACTCAGGTCCACAGCAGGAGGACCTCAGACTCAGGTCCTCAGCAGGGGGACCTCAGACTCAGGTCCTCAGCAGGAGGACCTCAGACTCAGGTCCTCAGCAGGAGGACCTCAGACTCAGGTCCTCAGCAGGAGGACCTCAGACTCAGGTCCACAGCAGGGGGACCTCAGACTCAGGTCCTCAGCAGGAGGACCTCAGACTCAGGTCCTCAGCAGGGGGACCTCAGACTCAGGTCCACAGCAGGGGGACCTCAGACTCAGGTCCACAGCAGGAGGACCTCAGACTCAGGTCCACAGCAGGGGGACCTCAGACTCAGGTCCACAGCAGGAGGACCTCAGACTCAGGTCCTCAGCAGGAGGACCTCAGACTCTCAGGTCCTCAGCAGGAGGACCTCAGACTCTCAGGTCCTCAGCAGGAGGACCTCAGACTCAGGTCCTCAGCAGGAGGACCTCAGACTCAGGTCCACAGCAGGAGGACCTCAGACTCAGGTCCTCAGCAGGAGGACCTCAGACTCAGGTCCACAGCAGGAGGACCTCAGACTCAGGTCCACAGCAGGAGGACCTCAGACTCAGGTCCACAGCAGGAGGACCTCAGACTCAGGTCTTCAGCAGGAGGACCTCAGACTCCTGCAGATCTGTTGGTGCTTTTACACTGTGAGGGGACGTGGGCCTCAAATACTAAACACGAAAATATTGGAATTGCTTTAAAGCTGCACTGTGTAACTTTTCAGTTGGAGCTCTGTCACCTGCTCGTTTCTATGGATACATCACTGCTCTGTCTGGAATGTTCCACAGTGTGACTTTAAACAGCTCGACTTTACATTTATTCAGTCACAGGTTGTTTTAAAGCTCAAAAATCCCTCGAAAAACAGACGTTCTGACTGTGAGCGGCGTCGCCTCTCCACAGATCTGACCTGGAACTGGGTCTGGCTTGGTCTCCATGGAGATAGAAAGGTTTAATGCCGTACTGTGGAACATTCTGGACAAAGGAATAACATCTCCATGGAGAAAAGCTTGTGACGGACCCTCCACCAGTAAAGTTACACAGTGCACCTTTAAAGCCACTGTGCAACTTTCAGGAGGTGGCTCGTGACCTGCCTGTTTCCATGGAGACGGGCTCTGCCAGTGTGGAAGATTATAAACAAAGGAATATTTCCATGGAAACGAGCAGGACGCACTCCTCCAGGTCAAATAAGAGTCGGGTCTGTGGAGATGCGAGCACAGGAAGGACAGAGGACGTGTGAGTTTACGTTTTTAATGTTATAAAAAGTTACATACTGTGGCTTTAAACTGTTCACAGGGGTCAAAATGTTCACATTTCTGTTACAAAAACCTGTTTCACTCCCAATCACACTGAGTTTTTCTTCTTTTCTGACTTTTGCTGAACTGTTTTTTATTGTTTTTAACATTTACTGAATGTTTTTCTCCGATCGAACCAAACATGAACTGTAAAACTGTAAACGCTCCGTCTCTTTGACCCGGTTTACGCCCGATTCTGGGAACACTGTGGAAAATGTTCATGGCTTATTAAAGGTGCACTGTGTGACTTCTGTGCTGGAGCCGCCTGCTCGTCTCCATGGAAACGTACTTCTTACTTTGCCATTTATTTTGTCTCCAGGATTAGACCAGTTAAATGACAAACAGGCGAGGAGATGATTTCAGTGGATTATTAATGTTAAAGGTCCGATCGATATTACAGTGGCCCCTGGTTTATTTTCACAGTTATTCTACAACACAAAACTGAACTATAGAATAAAACCAAAGATCCAAACCTGTTTTCAGGCCCAAACATTTGTCTAAGAAATAAAAATAGAAATGTTTTCTTACAAATAACTCTGATAGTTTTTAAAAATAGTGTAAAATAATCATGTTAATAGTGAACAGGAGGTTGGACATTGTGCCTCAGGCGTATTTCAGTCCCTCTGACTGAGCCTCTTCGTCCTGACTCCTGTAGCGTCTTTTTCTACTGAAGCTGTGCTGCAGGCGGCTTTTTCCAGAATGTTGGTCCAGCGTAATTTTTTCCTGCAGTCATTAATCCACAAATGCCGTTTCCTCTGCTGAAGTCGACTTTTATATTTTTGTCAAAGAAATGACTGAAGTTTGTTTTTCCGTTTGTCCTGAACGCCTCAGATGAACTCGACTCCCGCAGTAAAAACTTCAAACCCGATTCACGTGTTTTTCATTTCCGTTGAATAAACCGCACGATCTCAGACGACGCAACTCTTCTACAGACCAGGAATATTAGAGAGTCTGTATCTATGGAAAATAATTTGTTTAATCTGATTTTGAATTTTAAATCCCACCGAATTTCTCACTTTGAATTTTTTAACTCTGAAAACGTTTGAATTATTTTTGTTTTTTAATTTTAGTCGCTGACATTAGTGTTTAAAAATCCCAAAAGCAGATGGAGCTCAGTGAGGAGAAGAAAACCTTTGGAAGAGTTTGGACGACAAATTAAAAAGATCTACTTCACTAAAGACCTCGAGAAAATGTTCAAACTGAATGTGATAAACAACTAGAATCGACCCGCGCAGCTTCATCGAAATAAATCCAAGTGGGAAAAAATAATCAAATGTTTAAAAACCTTCATGTAAAGTATTGATAAGTGACGTGTAAACTGAGAATTTGTTGTGATCCACTGAAGAGCTGCTCCTAGTGAGCAGAAACACTGCTTTGAGTTTTGTCTTTTGTGTTGTTTTTTTATTACTATTTCTATTGTTAAAAATGGCCACATTCTCGGTGTCCTAATTTTCTTGTAAATTGGCTTTGGCTTCTACAAGTGTCACTTCAGCCTAAACCCCTTTGGTCATTGAAATTCTAAATGTCCTGTAATATGTAATATCCAAGTTTTGACTGAATGACTCAAGAAATAAATTAACTAAATATATTTAAGGCCTCAGAATGTCTGACTTGGCATCTTGGATCTTTGCTGCAACATTTTTCACTGTTGAACTTGAGGGATTTGAAAATATTTATGCTGAATATTTAAAAGGTATAATTTTTAGTCTGAATTTTAAATACCTTGAAAAAATACTTCAAATTTCAGGAAGTAAAATTCAGGAAAAAAAAATTTAAGCGAGAAAGTCATTTCTACTGCAGAATGAGGCTGGTGCTCCTTTGGGTCATGCGATTCTGTTCTACGGCCCTGGGCCCCTTGACTTCCATCCATCCATCTTCTTCCGCTTATCCGGGGCCGGGTCGCGGGGGCAGCAGTCTAAGCAGGGGCTCCCAAGCTTCCTACTCCACCACACTTCACCACAACGGTCCGATACAGCGACCGCATCACTGCCGACGCTGCACCGATCCACCTGTCAATCTCACGCTCCATCCTCCCCTCACTGTGAACAAGACCCCGAGATACTTGAACTCCTCCACTTGAGGCAGAGACTCCCCACCCACCCGGAGAGGGCAATCCACCTTTTTCCGGTCCAGAACCATGGCCTCGGATTTGGAACAGCTGATTCTCATCCCAGCCGCTTCACACTCGGCTGCAAACCGCCCCAGTGCTGCAGGTCCTGGCTCGATGAAGCCAACAGGACAACATCATCCGCAAAAAGCAGAGATGAGATCCTGTGGTCCCTGAACTGGACCCCCTCCGGCCCCTGGCTGCGCCTAGAAATTCTGTCCATAAACACAATGAACAGAACTGGTGACAAAGGGCAGCCCTGGAGTCCAACATGCACCGGGAACAGGTCTGACTTACTGCCGGCACCACAGCTCCTGCTCCGGTCATACAGGGACCGGACAGCCCTTAGCAAAGGGCCCCGGACCCCATACTCCCGGAGCACCCCCCACAGGGCACCACGAGGGACACGGTCGAATGCCTTCTCCAGGTCCACAAAACACATGTGGACTGGTTGGGCAAACTCCCATGAACCCTCGAGCACCCGATGGAGGGTGTAGAGCTGGTCCAGTGTTCCACGACCAGGCCGAAAACCACACTGCTCCTCTTGGATCCGAGGTTCGACTATCGGCCGGACTCTTGACATGTTATCTAAAAATAAACCACCCCGAGTCTAGAATTAAGCAGTTTCAGAAGTAGTAAGTTGGTCATAAACCTGAAAACGAGATGAAAAACCTGAAATTAAGTTTTAAAATTTTTGGCCAGATCAGAGAAATTTGCAGAGCATCAACTCTAAACCAGGACTAAATCAGGATCATCACAATTTCTGACTAATGTGATCCCGCCAACAGTAGAGGAGCATAAACTGGCATTTGTTTAAGTAAAACACAGAAAAGCTGATTAAAAATGACCAAAACACAAAGAAAGTGACCAATCTGACTCACATTAGTGCCAGTCGCAGTTTTTTATTTTGAAAATCTGGTCCCCCTGATTCAGAGGAAACAGTTTGGTGCCTTAGAGGGAAAACTGTTCACGACTCCAAAACCTGAAAATCCCCCAAAAAAAACACAAGAGTCCAGAGATGAGCTGTAGAAATATTTACAGAGACACTGACAGGAGCTCCACAGCTGTAAGGACTCATCAGAATTTATTAAACATAAAAGATGTTAAAAAAAACATTAAAACACAACAACATTTTTTAAAAGTGGGTAAAACGAATAGGATAACGGGTCACATGCGGAAACGGTCGGAAAAGTTGGGCGACTGTGGCAGGGTGAGGGGCATCTCGCTCTTCTTCACCTTCACACAGCGGTAGTGTTTCACGGGCTGGGCCTTGTGCACCTGGAGGAAACGTGGAGGAAACGTGGAGGTCAGTGAAGCTCGAAGACAAAACGCACCAAAAACAACTTTCTACACGTCGAGTTCGTCTTTTAAAAACGTCTTTATGAAGCAAAACGGACTCCTGTGAGGTTTAAGTCGAGTTCTAACACCGTTTCCTCCTCAAAAACAGAGCTGGAGTCGTGTTTGTTTCATTCACATGTTTAAGTAACTCATTATTCGTCTGTCTACATCTCCGAAGCTCAAAACGCTCTGTTCCACCTTGTGATGTCATAAAGTTGTAGGTTTTTAATGTTCTCAGCTCAGCTCCTTCAGATCAGTCGAGATCAGCGACTCCAGGACTGACATGATCCAAATGATTCTAGTGAAGGTGGAGTTTTAAAAACACAGTGGAGCACTTCCTGTATCACCACACGATGACATCACGAGGTGGAACAGAGTGTTTTCAGTTCGAGAGAAGAACTCAGCCTAAATCTGTGGGGTTTGAATGAAACGAAACAAAACTCCAGGTCTGTTTGTGACGAGGAAACGACAGATCAGTAAATATAATATGGGCTTTTTAATAAGTCATGTCGTCTGCACTGAAACAGCAAAGCATCATGGTCTATGTAGTTCCCTCTGTTTTTGGCTGAGTCTTAATGAATTTCACAAAAAAAAAAAAACGGTAATTTAATACTGTGACAGCTCAAGATACGAGAAGTGTGAATATGCTATAACAATATTTCTTTAGCAGTGACAAAGGAGAAACTTAGTTTGTCGTTTGGTTTATTTTGGTCGAACATGTTTTTCAGCTCATCCAAGATGCTGCTTCAGTTCTGGAACTGGAACAAACTGAAACAGCAGCTTGGATGAACTTTGAGCCAAATAAACTCTTCTCCTTTGCTGTGGATTGTACCTGGACGACACAGTTCTCCAGCAGCTTTTTTCATTTCTAGTTTCAAACAGACCATCAAAATCTAAACTACAAACTCAACATGAACAGTAGACTTCAGGCGCGTTTCTGGACTGTGTTTGTCTGGAGCGTGTTTGTCTGGAGCGCGTTTGTCTGGACTGTGTTTGTCTGGACTGTGTTTCTCTGGAGTGTGTTTCTCTGGAGTGTGTTTGTCTGGAGCGTGTTTGTCTGGACCGTGTTTGTCTGGACCGTGTTTGTCTGGACCGTGTTTGTCTGGACCGTGTTTGTCTGGACCGTGTTTGTCTGGACCGTGTTTGTCTGGACCGTGTTTGTCTGGACCGTGTTTGTCTGGACCGTGTTTGTCTGGACCGTGTTTGTCTGGACCGTGTTTGTCTGGACCGTGTTTGTCTGGACCGTGTTTTCCTGGACCGTGTTTGTCTGGACCGTGTTTTCCTGGACTGTGTTTTCCTGGACTGTGTTTTCCTGGACTGTGTTTTCCTGGACTGTGTTTTCCTGGACTGTGTTTTCCTGGACTGTGTTTTCCTGGAGTGTGTTTTCCTGGAGTGTGTTTGTCTGGACTGTGTTTGTCTGGACTGTGTTTGTCTGGACTGTGTTTGTCTGGACTGTGTTTGTCTGGAGTGTGTTTGTCTGGAGCGTGTTTGTCTGGAGCGTGTTTGTCTGGACCGTGTTTGTCTGGACCGTGTTTGTCTGGACCGTGTTTGTCTGGACCGTGTTTGTCTGGACCGTGTTTGTCAGGACCGTGTTTGTCAGGACCGTGTTTTCCTGGACTGTGTTTTCCTGGACTGTGTTTGTCTGGAGCGTGTTTCTCTGGAGCGTGTTTCTCTGGAGCGTGTTTCTCTGGAGTGTGTTTGTCTGGAGTGTGTTTGTCTGGACCGTGTTTGTCTGGACCGTGTTTGTCTGGACCGTGTTTTTCTGGACTGTTTGGCGGGTGCGTCACCTGCTCATGCCGCAGACGGGTGATCTCCTCCTTCTCCTGCTCCTCGGCCTCTTTGCGCTTCTGCTCCTCCATCAGCGCCCGCAGAGCCTCCCTCTCGCTCACCTGCCGGTCGAACTCCTGCCGCTCGCGGGCGCGGCGCTCGGTGAGCAGCTGGAAGCCCGACGCCGCCGCGCTGATGGCTAAAGGGGCGGGCACAGCGGGCACGGTTAGGTACGCCACAGTTTCACCCACAACGGGCAGAAAATGCTTTAAAAAGGTCCTAAATTACACTAAACCGACTCTTCTGAGCTCAGAAACAGACCTGGAGTTGAGTTTGTTTCATTCACACATGTTTGAGTGACTCTTTATTCATTTGTCTCCATCTCCAAACGCTCTGTTCCACCTTGTGATGTCATGAAGCTGCACTTTTCATGTTCAGTGTGAATGAAACAAAACTCCAGGTGTTCTTAGGAGGAAACGGGAGAAAGCCTCACATGTGTCCGAGCGCTCTTCCTTCTTGGGCTTGAACGGCTCCTTGTGCGTCACCACGTTGGGTCGGGCTTTAAAGTGTGTGGCCTCCTCCTGCTGCTTCTTCTCTTCTTGGACCTGCAACAGCCAGAGCATCATGAGCCCCGAACACCAGGTTCTGAACAGTGACACAAAGTGAAGCTGTGGTCAGGGGCTTTGAGAATGTGCTGTAATTTAGAGTCTCCAGAGAAGCACCTCCAGAAGAGCTACAAAACAGAATTCCACGTAAAGCGCAGAGTTCAGACGGCTCGGCAGTGGTCCTTTGTCACGGTCACCCTCAGGTTGGACTTTCAGGCCCCGTTTACACGTACACGGATATTTTTAAAAACGGAGAAATTTCCCTCCGTTTGTGCCCGTCTTTTACACACAAACGGAGAATTCGCCTCTGAAAACTAATCTTTCTAAAAACTCCGGTTTGGCGTTTGTCCTGTTTGCATTTGCACAGCTGATGGATCATATCTATGAAGAGACGCTCAGCAATTTTCCCTCTTCTCCTTACAACCCGAAGACCCGGTCGGCGTCACCACCAGAGTCGCTGCTTTTGGGTCCGACCTGGGCGCCATCGCTCGACGGCAGATTTATGCAGGTTCATGTAAACTGAAACTTTTTTTAAACGATGCTGTGTGCACCATGTTATTTTGGAAAACATTTGTGTGCGTGTAAACGGGGCCTCAGGAGTAAAACACGGGGCCCCTGCTCACAGCTCACACACTGGTGGTATTTTTACAGCACACACACCATGGTCTCCCAGCGGCTGCTCTTCTGGGCTCCTCGCTCGTCGAGGAGCAGGTGAAAAGGCTCCGGCTTCGTGGGCTCTGGCTTCTTCTTCTCTGGAAGCACCACTGTGCTGAAGTCCGGCAGAGGCTGAGCCTTGAACTTAGGAACCTGCAAAACACACAAATAATCAAACTGCAGCAGGTTCCACATCAGTCTGCGAGAGTGAGGAGCATGTAACCTGCAGTGAGGAGCATGTAACCTGCAGAAGAATAATGGTCGTCATTGTAAATGAGAATTTGTTCTCAACTGACTTACCTGGATAAATAAAGAATAAAAAAAAATAAAAAATGAAGGCAGAATTCAGCCTCACTGCAGTGGGTTCAAGAGTCTGATCTGTGCAGGAGAACAGAGGAAACTGTGGAGAAGTGACTAAGGAGACCGAGCGAGGAGGAGACAGTGAGGAGGAGACAGAGAGGAGGAGACAGTGAGGAGGAGACAGGAGACGACAGAGTGAGGAGCAGAACAGAGTGAGGAGCAGAGCAGAGCGAGGAGCAGAACAGAGCGAGGAGCAGAACAGAGCGGGGAGGAGACCAGAGCGGGGAGGAGACCAGAGCGGGGAGGAGACCAGAGCGGGGAGGAGACCAGAGCGGGGAGGAGACCAGAGCGGGGAGGAGACCAGAGCGGGGAGGAGACCAGAGCGGGGAGCAGACCAGAGCGGGGAGCAGACCAGAGCGGGGAGCAGACCAGAGCGGGGAGCAGACCAGAGCGGGGAGCAGAACAGAGCGAGGAGCAGAACAGAGCGAGGAGCAGAACAGAGCGAGGAGGCGACAGAGCGAGGAGGCGACAGAGCGAGGAGCAGAACAGAGCGAGGGGGAGGAGACCAGAGCGAGGAGCAGAACAGAGCGAGGGGGAGGAGAACAGAGCGAGGGGGAGGAGACCAGAGCGGGGAGGAGACCAGAGCGGGGAGGAGACCAGAGCGGGGAGGAGACCAGAGCGGGGAGGAGACCAGAGCGGGGAGGAGACCAGAGCGGGGAGGAGACCAGAGCGGGGAGCAGACCAGAGCGAGGAGCAGAACAGAGCGAGGAGGCGACAGAGCGAGGAGGCGACAGAGCGAGGAGGCGACAGAGCGAGGAGGCGACAGAGCGAGGAGCAGAACAGAGCGAGGAGGCGACAGAGCGAGGAGCAGAACAGAGCGAGGAGCAGAACAGAGCGGGGAGGAGACCAGAGCGGGGAGGAGACCAGAGCGGGGAGGAGACCAGAGCGGGGAGGAGACCAGAGCGGGGAGCAGAACAGAGCGAGAAGGCAACAGAGCGGGGAGCAGAACAGAGCGGGGAGCAGAACAGAGCGAGGAGCAGAACAGAGCGAGGAGCAGAACAGAGCGAGAAGGCGACAGAGCGAGGAGGCGACAGAGCGAGGAGCAGAACAGAGCGAGGAGCAGAACAGAGCGGGGAGCAGAACAGAGCGGGGAGGAGACCAGAGCGGGGAGGAGACCAGAGCGGGGAGCAGAACAGAGCGGGGAGGAGACAGAGCGAGGAGCAGAACAGAGCGGGGAGCAGAACAGAGCGAGGAGCAGAACAGAGCGGGGAGGAGACCAGAGCGGGGAGGAGACCAGAGCGAGGAGCAGAACAGAGCAGGGAGCAGAACAGAGCAAGGAGCAGAACAGAGCGGGGAGGAGACCAGAGCGGGGAGGAGACCAGAGCGAGGAGCAGAACAGAGCGAGGAAGAGAAGACCGAGCGAGGAGGAGGAGACAGAGCGAGGAGGAGACAGAGTGCAGGAGACAGAGTGGAGGAGACAGTGAGGAGGAGACAGTGAGGAGGAGACAGTGAGGAGGAGACACAGTGAGGAGGAGACACAGTGAGGAGGAGACAGTGAGGAGGAGAAACACTGAGGAGGAGACGCAGGGAGGAGGAGACGCAGTGAGGAGGAGACGCAGGGAGGAGGAGACGCAGTGAGGAGGAGACAGTGAGGAGGAGACAGAGTGAGGAGGAGACAGTAACTCTCGTTGTGTTTTCTAGTGTGATGATGAGGAACCTCCACCTCTGCAGGTGGAGCTGAGGTGTGGAACGGGCCAAACAAACACCACAGAAACTCACGTCCTCGTTCCTGAGCTGCTCCAGCTTCTTCTCCTTCAGCGCTCTCCTCTCCTGCTCCCTCTTGTCGAAGGAGAAGGGGCAGATCTCCACCTGGTGGGCCTCGGGCAGTTTGGGCTGGAAGGGCAGCCCGAAGTGCGGCACGGGCGGAGCTTTGATGGGCGACGGGGGCTTCACCTGTGGGTCCACATCCGCACAGTAAGAACAGCACCTACTCCAGTCTTCAGAGTTTATACAGGGTGGTGTTTTTCTCCTTTTAATTTCATTGGATTTTCTCCACCCCTCCCTCCACCCCTCCCTCCACCCCTCCCCTCCACCCCTCCCCTCCCCTCCCCGCTGCTGCTCCTGTGGATGTTTGCACTGGGTTTTTATGTGTTGCTGATGCTCGGAGGTGTTTTTTATTTTGTGGTCTCAGTCCATACGAGGCCCCGTTAGGAGCCTGGTCTGGGGCGGTCCTCTTTTTTCCTCCTCCCCCTGTCCTCATGTGATGCTGTTTTCTTGTTTATTTCTATCTGCTGCCTTCCTGTCCTGCTTTGTATGTGTTCTACATGTGAAGGAATTGACAAATAAAAGGCATTCATTCATTCATTCGCAACATGCATCATGCACACAGAGACGGGACAATACAATAAGTACAATATGAAACAATACAAAACAGATGCATTCACTACCACAGCAGACGAGGTGTAAAGTGTGTAAAAACGGTTTTAGTGTATTTAAATATTAATGACTGTGTGTAGTTACGTAGATTCTCAACAGTGAATCTGAGGAATAAACTCAGTGCATGAGATGTCTGCACAGTCACAGGTGGAAGAGGTGGGGGAACCTGGTTAAGTTTGGTAGAGTTTTTCGGATTGGGGTTTAAGCCTCCTGTTCATGTAAGAACGGGGTTTTTTTTCCCAATGTGCATTTGCACATGTGCACCGAGCTTTGTGAGAGGCGTTAAAAAAAGATCTGGGCACATGAGAAGTGGGATAAGTTCTTGTTTTGCCAAATTTGATTTTGTTTTTTTTATTTTTCATCAATTTATTGTTTATTTGTTGATTGACTATTATCTTGCATGTTTTTGTAATCCATTTGCATATGCAGTGTACTCGGTTTATTAATATTCCTCATCGAATCCCCACCATTAAAAAGTCTATGGATTTTATGCTATTTGTATGAGTCTTGTTTTTGTTTTTTAAAGTTGCCGTTTTACAACTGGCAAAGGAACGACCGATGCAAATTAGCCTAATTCTGCTAACTCGGGTGCATTTACATTGTTTAATGTTGATTAATGTACATTGTCCCTTTCAAATAAATGAATTAAAAAAAAAGAGTGTATCCAGGGTTTACGGATAAATGAACTCGGCAGAAAAATGGAATATAGAAACATCCACACTCCAAACGACGCTCCTCGGACACAGCATCACTACTCAAAGAAACTCTTGTTTTAGATATGAAACGAGCCGTTACCTGGACGGGCGCAGGCTCGGGGCGCACCCTCTTCTTCAGGGCGAAGGCCGGGGACTCGGGCAACGTCAGAGTCGGCAGCTTCTTCTCCGGGACGCCCTGTGAACACGGAGCTTTGAGGAGCCGCACACGGTTTCCTGGACAAACGCTGAAGAGCCGTAAAGACGCCTCGGGCAGAGTAATGCAGACAGGACAGTGAGGCCAGTGCGCTTCAGGTCAGAATTCTTACTCTGTTACTAATACAAAACTACCTTTGCATGTAGTGGTATTTTTGTTCTTATTTGACTTCACTAGTTTTCTTCTCTGAACGATCAGTGGAGTTAAATAGATCTTTTTTAAATACTCTGGATTTTTTATTCTGCATTGTGGAAACTTACTTTTGAAATGATGTACCGTATTTTTTCAGGGTTTGGGTTGTTCCTGTGGCTTATACATTACATTTTTCACACTGAGCCCATAAACCAAACATAGGAAACGTACATGAATCAAAAATGAAAAAACAAAATTATCTGTTTTTTCATTTTGGTTTTAGAGACAAATAATAAAGAAAAGAGTTGTTTTGTTTTTCTTATTTTTGGGTTCTGTATTGAAAAACGAACGAATGATGCACAGATTCTTCTCTATTCTGTCGTTTTTATTTCTATAACTTCCCTTGAAATGTTAGTTCTTAGTTGCGACTTATGTTTTTTTTCTTCATTACACATTTTCTAGCTGGAGAGACTTGTAGTCCAAAAAATACGGTATAAATAAAGTGCAGTGGACGATGACGACCACAGTGATCTTCTGTTCAGTTTGAGAAGAGCTTTGACTCACCACGACGCCCTCCAGGATCTTCTTGGGCACGGGGTGGGACTTGAAGACGTGTGGGGGCTCCTCCTCCTCTTCCACCACCGGGGGCTTCTTGGCCTGTCGCTCCCGGAGCCTCTTCTCGATCTGCAGGTGGAAGCCCTCCGGGACGGTGGGCTCCTTCACCGTGGGTTTGTGGCTCTTCGCGGGAGACGGGCCTGGGGGGACAGAGGGTTCGGGGTTAGAGCCGACCTCCGGGCAGCGGCTCGTCTCGCGGGGGCACGGTCCGGACTCACCGCGCTCCTGCGTCTGCCGGCTGGGCTGGTGGAAACGGTCCGGGGTCCTCTTCTCGAACTGCCGGATCTGCTGGGCCATGGGCACGTAGGGCGCCGGCTCCTCCGCCTTCCTCTTCCTGCTGCTCGAGAGGTTAAAGGGCTTCGGCACCGTGGCGCCTTTCGCGGCTTTGGCCTGAAATCCACAAGAAAAGAAGCGTTCGGACGTCGCCAAAGAAGAGACACTGGAACGGGCTTAAAGAGAAACTCCGGTCCATCATTAAACAAAGCATCCCCGGGTTTGAAATTTAAGCCCTTTTTAAGACCACTTAAATGAAAATTAAGACCAACATCGTCCCCATTATGCAGCGAAAAACACCAGATCCGATTCCAATAATGACCACTTCTCAGTGCTTTAAACAACAAAAATACTTTTACTATAAAATCTCATTCAGAACTCATTTATACTCGAATGTGTTGCTGTAAAATGGCCAAAAAAACAATAAAACATTTCTAACATGACAAACTAAACTTCCACATTGTCTTGTCTCTTGAGTTTACAAAGAAATTGGCTCATGAAATTTAAGACTTTTGTGGAAAAAAATAAGACTTGGATACAACATAACATAACATAATTTAGGGACATGAAATTTAAGACCTTTTTAAGACTTAAGGCCCCTGCGGCGACCCTGATAAAAGTTTAAAAAAGGTTAAAAGTTGCACTATAACTTTTTGATTGGGGGTCTGTCACCTGCTTGTTTCTACTGATAAAATGTCACTGCTCTGCCTGGAATGTTCTCTCTACTTTACATTTATTCAATCACAGGTGGTTTTAGAGCTCAAAAATCCCTAGAAACACAGACATTCTGCGACATCTCCATGGAGAAAAGTGTTTGATGGACCGTCCACCAGAACATTTCCACAACTCGCCTTCAACATTTGAGCGTGAACTGACCTAAAAGGACAAACTAATACAAGAACCACAAACACCGAGAACACTTATAGAAGTCCGAACTCAGATTGTGGTTCAGTGCGGCCCCGAGCTGGACCCAGACCCGAGCCCGGACCCTGGTGCACTCACGGGGGAGGAGGGTTTGCGCAGCTGCTCGATGAAGCCGACTTCTTTGGCGGCGTTTGTCGGAGCGGCGGATTTAACACGAGCGTCCGTCTTGAAGCTGAACTCTCTGGGCACAGTGGTGGTTAAGGCCAGCTTCCTCACCGGCGGATCTGGAAAGGAAAACGCGTCCGTGTGAAACGTCTCGATGACAGAGTCCACCGGCCCCGGGGCCCCGTCGGAGCGCTCACCTCCGGCTAAAGCCGCTTTGTAGCTGGCCTCGTTCTTCTTCCGGTGCAGAGCCAACTCCTCCTGCAGCTTCTTCATCCTCTCCAGCTCCAGCTCCTCAGACGACATCCTGAAGAGACGAGCACAGGCACAACATAATGAGACCGAAGAAAGTCAGAAGAGACTCACACGGGCACAGAATGAGACAGGAAAGAGTCAAATCGGGGACAATACATCAGTAAGAATTTGAAAGTGACATCAAATATTGTGTCGTCTTTAGTACTGAACTCTATTTGCATTGAGCACTGAACAGATAAACCTTTCACCACATTCATTTCTGATAGATTTCCATAACACTATCCAAGGAAAAAATATATTTTTTGGATCATCATGGCCGACCTGCCTGGTGCAGACCGTACAGTAGCATCTCATGTGTGTACGGAGCGTGTAGAGCAGGGGTCTCCAACGGTTTTCCTCCTGTGAGCTACTTTTTGTATTACAAAAATGTCAGAGAACTACTCCTTTTAGTAATTTTATAAATATAAAATCCATGTTAAGCCAAAGATGACAGAGTTCGAGGTCTATAAATAATGACCCATTATCCAGTGCATCAAAATGATACATTTACAAAGGAAATGTGCTTTTAATCCATCGAACGTGAGCACTTATTCAGTACAATATGTAGAACTCAGAAATAACTTGGCGAGATACTTGGAAGGGGCTGGAAACCCCTGGTAAAAAGTGTGCATATAGTGCGTAGGGTGTATAGAGTGCGTAGGGAGCGTGTAGGGCGTATAGAGCAGGGGTGTCAAACATCCGGCCCTCCAAGACCTTTAATCTGGCCCTCGGTAGAATATTTAAATATTTCAGATTTTTCTGATAATCTTCTGCGCTGTTTAGCACAGCAGTGTCTCCAGCGCTTCTGTGCGTGGCGCCTCTCACCAGAGCAGCACAAATGAAGACCTGCCTCTTTCCAAACGCTCTTCTATCGTTTTGACTGTTGACCGTGACACCCTCATCAGCAAAATGTCAAAAATGAGAAAAGTGGAGCTGAGTGCAGGATTTTTCAAGAAAAATTGACTTATTCTTATTTGTTCACGTAGCTGAAATGGGAAACCTGTGCTTGGTGTGTTTGCAACAAGTGGCGATGCTCAAGGAATATAACCTTAAATGCCACTACGAGACACGGCAAAAAATACAATAATTTGAACGGAGAATTGAGAAGACAGAAGATAAAGGAATTATTGCTGAAACTGAAGAAACAGCCGTCTGTTTTCACCTGGAGCCAAGAGGCTACTGATGCTGCTGTGAAAGCAGAATAGCATAATATTATAATATTTTATTAAATAAAATCAAATAAAAACGATTTCTGTAATAGATTTGTGTTTCTCTGCACAAATATTTGCACTTATTGCTATTTTTGAGGTATATATGCCGTGAGTTTTCTGATCCGGCCCCTTTGGAATCAAAGTAGGTTGTATACGGCCCCTGGGCCAAAATGAGTTTGACACCCCTGGTGTAGGGCATATAGAGTGTGTATAGAGTGTGCAGGGCGGATAGAGTGTGCAGGGCGTATAGAGTGCGGATAGAGTGTGTATAGAGTGTGTATAGAGTGTGTATAGAGTGTGCAGGGCGTATAGAGTGTGCAGGGCGTATAGAGTGTGTATAGAGTGTGCAGGGCGTATAGAGTGTGTATAGAGTGTGCAGGGCGTATAGAGTGTGTATAGAGTGTGCAGGGCGTATAGAGTGTGTATAGAGTGTGCAGGGCGTATAGAGTGTGCAGGGCGTATAGAGTGTGCAGGGCGTATAGAGTGTGCAGGGCGTATAGAGTGTGCAGGGCGGATAGAGTGTGTATAGAGTGTGTATAGAGTGTGTATAGAGTGTGTATAGAGTGTGTATAGAGTGTGCAGGGCGTATAGAGTGTGCAGGGCGTATAGAGTGTGCAGGGCGTATAGAGTGTGCAGGGCGTATAGAGTGTGTATAGAGTGTGTATAGAGTGTGGATAGAGTGTGCAGGGCGTATAGAGTGTGCAGGGCGTATAGAGTGTGCAGGGCGTATAGAGTGTGCAGGGCGTATAGAGTGTGCAGGGCGTATAGAGTGTGTATAGAGTGTGTATAGAGTGTGGATAAAGTGTGCAGGGCGTATAGAGTGTGTATAGAGTGTGCAGTGCGTATAGAGTGTGTATAGAGTGTGTATAGAGTGTGTATAGAGTGTGTAGGGCGTATAGAGTGTGTATAGAGTGTGTATAAAGTGTGCAGGGCGTATAGAGTGTGTATAGAGTGTGTATAGAGTGTGTATAGAGTGTGTATAGAGTGTATAGAGTGTGCAGGGCGTATAGAGTGTGCAGGGCGTATAGAGTGTGCAGGGCGTATAGAGTGTGCAGGGCGTATAGAGTGTGCAGGGCGTATAGAGTGTGCAGGGCGTATAGAGTGTGTATAGAGTGTGTATAGAGTGTGGATAAAGTGTGCAGGGCGTATAGAGTGTGTATAGAGTGTGCAGTGCGTATAGAGTGTGCATAGAGTGTGCATAGAGTGTGTATAGAGTGTGCAGGGCGTATAGAGTGTGCATAGAGTGTGTATAGAGTGTGTATAGAGTGTGCAGGGCGTATAGAGTGTGTATAGAGTGTGTATAGAGTGTGTATAGAGTGTATAGAGTGTATAGAGTGTGCAGGGCGTATAGAGTGTGTATA
>CM068345.1:1972031-2052031 GCA_034769755.1 Odontamblyopus lacepedii
ATTTAGGAACATGAAATTCAAGATCTTTTGATGACTTTTAAGACCCCACAGCTACACTGTACTGAGAATATATATTTAAGTAACTGTATTCTGGTACAGTTATCTTTTCATTTGGTGCTATTCAGAATATTTAATTTAGAAACAGTACACCGATTGGCCCATGAAGACATTGCAAAATAGATTTTAATGTGGGGATTCAGTACTCTGGAACTAAATAGTGTCCAAAATATTCTTCAAAACACTTGTAATAACACAAAAGCACGAGGCCTCTGCACCCCCTCCTCCGCCTGTGTTTGGGTCCATGTGGACGTTTACAGTTTTGTGCGTTTTCTGTTGCTGCCCCACATTTGTGGAACCAGTTGCCATTAGAGATCTGGACTCTGTACCCGTTTTTAAATCACTCCTGAAAACTCACCTTTTTTGAACACTGTTGTTGAGCAGTAGTTGAATTATGTTTCTATTGTATATTGTGTTTTACTGTCCTTGTCTTTTGCATGTTTGTGTGCAGCATTTTTGCCGACTGTAAAGTTTTTAAAGTGGTTTATAAATAAAGTTGGTATGGCAATGGTATACAGTTCACTGCAGATGCATTACATAGATATTAACAGAAAAAAATCATATTAAATAGTGTGATCTCACAGTTTCAGGGCTGACTGGAGTTTCTGTACCCTCATCCACTCACAGGATTCAATAAATTTCAAGGAGAACAAAACAAAAAACCCTCGCAGGACTGTGAGGCTGCAGAAAGAGAAAAGTGCAGAGCTGCAGGGCATGTGGCGTTATTTGGCTTCTGGAGTTAAACTGCAGAAATAACTAGTGGAAATAATCCCAGACATCCCTATTTACCCGGGACAGTCCCAGTCCTCAGCCCTGTGCCCCCTGTCCCAGCAGATTTACACAAAAACAGTGATCTGTCCCAGTTTTACACAAGAAATGTCCCAGGTGTCCCTATTTTTGACCAATTTAGTGTAAACCAAGACTAAACTAGGTCTATTACAGTGCTGAACAAGGAATATTTCAGGTCTAAACCAGGACTGTATCAGATTTAAACTAGGTCTAGTTCAGGTCTAAACCAGGACTATTTCAGGTCTAAACTTGGGCTAAAGTGGGACAATTTCATTTCTACCCCAGAGGAGCATAAATTGCATTTGTTTAGCCCAAATCCAGCAGCTTCTATATTTTGTCTCAGATTTTACACTAACCCACACGTGAGTCGAGCATGCCCAATGTTTCACGCTTTTTTCACTATTTTCACATTTTTTACCAATCATCCCAGCCAGGGTGTATTCCAGTTTTTAATATTGAAAACCTGGTCACCCTAACATAGCACTCGGGACCATGTACTCGCACATACTGTAGACTCGCACATACTGTAGACTCGCACATACTGTAGACTCGCACACAGACTCGGGTCTTACCGAACCAGGCGTCGTCAGACGGGGCGTCGTGGAACTTTGCCAAATCCACCACTTCACACGGGGCGTCGAACACGTATCGGTCCATAGCCGTTGGTTACTGCACGACTACACGAATAAAAAGACAAAAAACTTTAGATGAACGGAAAGAAACCGAGTTCTAATCCGAATGAACCGAGTCCCGGGGCAAACTGTTAGCAACGAGGCTCCCCACACAATTACCCACACATTCTGATAAAATAAGACTGAAATGGTCTGAAATCGCGGTTGCAGATCACAGAAAAGGATGCGTAGTGTTAATAGTATTAGTTTTATCCCGGGTTGTGTTCGGGTTTGTGGAGATGAAGCTTTAAATCTCGCTCTTACCAAAACACAGGTCCGTGTGCGCTGCTCCCGCTGTTGTCGTTCAAACGGGCTCCCTCCAGTTCCGGCGGTTTAAAGTGGCCAATGGGAGAGCACGCACGACGCTGCCGCCGCGGCTGATTGGTTCAGGCGGATCACAGGGGCGGTGCTTATTCCGCACTTCCGGTGTACGTGCTGACGTCACAAACATTTTTCTGCGCTTGTTTTCTTTTTCCTAAAGCTCAAAAAGTTTTTCTACATGTGAGAAATTCTCCTGGGGCCTGTTCCAGAAAGTTCAAACATACTCTGAGTTTCTCCATGAGCTCTGGGTTGACTGACCCTGAGACGGGAAACTCTGAGTTTTCGGTTCCAGAACAGCTGATATGAATGAGGTAAATCAACCCAGAGCAGGTTCACCCTGAGCTACGCGCGTGCATGACTACTATAAAAAGCCACAGTGAATGGATCCCCGAAACCATGAGCGTCACCATGACAACGACAAAAAAGAGCTCCACTTACTTCAGCCGCTGGAGCTCGAGGTCCTCGTGGAGGCTCCGGGGAGAAGGAAACAATTTTCCGTCGTAAATCAAACACCTGCAGAGGCAAAGGAGAGAGAGGCGCGTGGGGGAAACTGCGGCCCGAGTCAATGCGTAAGTTTGAACTGTTTAATTAAGTTAACATTCAACTGTAAGATCATCGCTTATTTGCCGAGTTAAACAGGAATAAAATCTGATTTTCGTTTAGGTGCAACAGGGGAGAGAAGGACGTGGAAGCAGCTAAAAATGAAATATAAAAATATGGTACAAAGCGGTAAGGCATGTTTTTTTTAAATGCCTTAGGTTGTTAAAGTAAATGTTAATTCAGTGGCTACTTCAAATAGTAATGCTAATTATTAACAAAATGCTGTTTAAACATGACCTCCACTTAAAGTAAATGAAAACTTGATTTGTTTAGCCTCTACATTTATAGTTTAATAGGCTGCATTTGAAATGTGACTGTGCACATGACAAAAAAATCATTTGAGTTCTGCTCAGCCAACAGAAAGAAGCAGAGGCCAAAAAGACGGGTGGAGGGCCACCTCCACCCACTGTGACCGAGGCTGAGGTGAGGCCCTCAGCCAAAACGCTCTCCGGCCAGCGGCTGAGGGCCCTGGGGGAAGCTCTTCTGGGCCCAGCACATGGACACAAGTGCCTACATCAGATGCAAGTAAACACTTCTGTCTGCATTTAATCAAATAAAATAAGACAAATAGATATATCCTATCTTTTCCTGTATATTTATGTTGCTACTTGTGCCTCTTTTGTTTTTCTTGTGTGAAAATTACTGTAAAAGAATCTATCTATCTATCTATCTATCTCTATATTTATATCTATATTTATATCTATATTTATATCTATATTTATATCTATATTTATATCTATATTTATATCTATATTTATATCTATATTTATATCTATAGCTATCTATCTATATTTTTATTTATTTATTTAACCTTTATTTAACCAGGAAAAAGTACCAAATTTTGCTTGGCTACGTCAAAGTTTCTCTCAGGACGTCAGATTGGCAGTGGCAGATGTTTGGCCTGTTGTCAGTATCTGTGTCCGGAGCAGAGGTTTCTGCGCTTTCTCCTATTCTGTTTAGTTTGAGATAGTCCTGAGTTAGACCTGGTCTGGTCCTGGTTTAGTCCTGGTCTAGTTTTGGATCTAGTCCTGGTTTAGTCCCGATTTTGATCTTAGACCTGGTCCAGTCCTGGTTTAGACCTGGTCTTGACAGAACAGACTGTGAGCAGAAGCAGCTAATCAGCACAGTCCAGGAGCAGGAAATGTGAGTGTTACCGTGCAGGATCTGTGATCACCCTATTCTGTTTAGTTTGGGATAGTTCTGAGTTAGACCTGGTCCAGTCCTGATTTAGTCCTGGTCTAGTCTTAGTTTAGTGTTGGCTCAAACCTAGTTTAGTCCTGGTGTAGAACTACTTTAATCCTGATTTTGCATTGGACCTGTTTTAGTCCTGGTTTAGTCTTTCCTATTTTAGTCCTTCTTGAGACCTGATTATGGTTTAGACCTGATTTAAAATGGGATATGTTATGTTTTGCACTGGTTTAAGAGCTGGTTTAGAACTAAATGAGTCGTAGTCCTAGTTTAGACCTGTTTAATCCTGCGTTATCCCTGGTTTAGTACTTGGTCATGGTTTGGATCTGGATTAATTGTACTTTAAAAGTGATATAGTTAGAGCTGCTGTAGCAATGGTTTAACACCCGCTTTAAACCAGCTGTACTCTAGCTTCACAATGTATCTGACTAATAATAATAATAATAATACATTTTATTTGTTAGGCGCCTTTCAAGGCTCTCAAGGTCACCGTACATCAAGGAACATAAAAATGATACAATACAAATAAAACGGTGTAAAAAGATTAAAAATACATTTAAAAATCAAATCCAGATGGAAAGACAGTGCAGTTATGGTCAGAGTGGTCAGAGTGAGAGTGGTCAGGCCTTTCTAAACAGATGAGTTTTGAGTTTAGATTTGAAGTGTGAGAGTGAGTGTGTGTTGCGGAGGTCATGGGGGAGGGAGGTCCAGAGTTGAGGAGCGGCTGAAGGCTCTGCTCCCCATAGTGACGAGACGGGCAGGAGGGACAGGGAGGTGCAGGGAGGAGGAGGAGCGGAGGGAGCGGGCAGGTGTGGAGATGTGGATGAGGTCAGACAGGTATGGAGGGGCCAGGTTGTGGATAGCTTTGTATGTGAGGAGTATGATTTTGTAGTGAATGCGGTGTGTGATGGGGAGCCAGTGGAGCTGTTGCAGGACAGGTGTGATGTGGTGATGGGAGGGTGTGTGTGTGTGTGTGTGTGTGTGTGTGTGTGTGTGATAGTGCGGGCGGCTGTGTTTTGGACCAGTTGGAGTTTATGGAGTGATTTTTGTGGGAGTCCGAACAGGAGAGAGTTGCAGCAGTCTATACGGGAAGCAACCAGGCTATGGATGAGGATGGCGGTGGTGTGTGGGGTGAGTGAGGGACGGAGGCAGTGGATGTTTCTGAGGTGGAAGTAGGCGGACCGGGTGATGTTATTGATATGGGAGGTGAAGGAAAGTGTGCTGTCGAGGATGACACCCAGACTCTTTACCTGAGGGGAGGGGGAGATAGAGGAGCCGTCGATGGATGTGGAAAAAGGATTTATTTTGCTTAGGGTGGATTTGGTGCCGATGAGAAGGAGTTCTGTCTTATTGCCGTTAAGTTTGAGGAAGTTTGAGGTGAACCAGGTTTGTATTTCTGTGAGACAGTCTGTCAGGGAGGAGGGTGGAAGGGTGGAGTCTGGTTTACTGGAGATGTAGAGCTGGGTGTCATCCGCGTAACAGTGAAAGTGAATGTGGTGTTTTCTAAAGATGGAACCAAGGGGGAGAAGATAGATTAAAAAGAGCAGAGGACCGAGGACAGAACCCTGAGGAACACCTGACGTGACAGGGAAAGGGTGTGAGGTGAATGACTTGAGCTGAATAAACTGGGAGCGGTCTGAGAGGGAGGAGTGGAACCAGGAGAGGGGAGGATATACAGAGATACCAGTGGAGGAAAGTCTGTCGAGGAGGACGGAGAGTGAAATGGGGTCAAATGCTGCACTGAGGTCTGAGGTCGAGGAGGATGGAGAGTGAACCAGAGTCAGCAGAGAGGAGGAGGTCATTAGTGATTTTCAAAAGGGCAGTTTCAGTGCTATGGAGGGGACGGAAGCCAGATTGAAATTGTTCGTAGATGTTATTGGAGGAGAGATGGGTGTGGAGTTGGGCAGCAACAGTTTTCTCGAGGAGTTTGGAAATGAAGGGGAGGTTTGAAATGGGGCGGAAGTTATTGAGGTCAGAGGGATCAGAACCGGGTTTTTTGAGTATCGGAGTGACAGCAGCAGTTTTGAGAGCGGAGGGAACAGTACCGGAGGTGAGAGAGGAGTGAATGATATCAGTTATGAGGGGGGACAGTGCAGGGATGGAGGTTCTGATGAGGACAGTAGGGAGAGGATCTAGTTGACAGGTGGAGGATTTGGAGTTCTGAATGAAAGTGGAGATTTGGGTGACAGGGTGAAAGAAGAAAGCAGGTGTGTCGGGGATACGGAAGATGAAACGGGTGGGTTTGAAATGGAGGGGTTAAGTTGCTGGTGGATCCGTTGAATTTTGGTGGTAAAGAAAGCAGCCAAGTTATTGCAGAAATCGGAGGAATAGAAGTGAGGTGGAAGTGAGTCCGGGGGTTTTGTGAGAATAGTGTTTTTGAGTTCCCTTCATGTGGACTGATTAAATTAGAGCAGTATGTGGATCTTGCCGTGGATGTGGACTGTTTGTAATGGAGGATGTGTGAGGTGAACATGTTTTTGTGTATGAAG
This sequence comes from Odontamblyopus lacepedii, assembly GCA_034769755.1. NCBI lineage: Eukaryota > Metazoa > Chordata > Actinopteri > Gobiiformes > Gobiidae > Odontamblyopus > Odontamblyopus lacepedii. The sequence continues at coordinate 1,978,147 of CM068345.1, forward strand.
AGTCCAGTTTTCCTGTACAGTCTCTCCAGTCTGCGGCCTTGTGTTTTGAGGTGTCGACTACATTACTACATTACTGCATTACTACATTACTGCATTACTGCAATACTGCATTACTGCATTCCTGCATTACTGCATTACTACATTACTGCATTCCTACATTACTACATTACTGCATTACTGCATTACTGCATTACTACATTACTGCATTCCTACATTACTACATTACTGCATTACTACATTACTGCATTCCTACATTACTGCATTACTGCATTACTACATTACTGCATTCCTACATTACTACATTACTGCATTACTGCATTCCTACATTACTACATTACTGCATTACTACATTACTGCATTCCTACATTACTGCATTACTGCAATACTGCATTACTGCATTCCTACATTACTGCATTACTGCATTACTACATTACTGCATTACTGCATTACTGCATTACTGCATTACTACATTACTGCATTACTACATTACTGCATTACTGCATTACTACATTACTGCATTCCTACATTACTGCATTACTGCATTACTACATTACTACATTACTGCATTACTACATTACTGCATTACTACATTACTGCATTACTGCATTACTACATTACTGCATTACTGCATTACTGCATTACTGCATTACTGCATTACTGCATTACTGCATTACTGCATTACTACATTACTGCATTACTACATTACTGCATTACTGCAATACTGCATTACTGCATTACTACATTACTGCATTACTACATTACTGCATTACTACCTTACTGCATTACTGCATTCCTACATTACTGCATTACTACATTACTGCATTACTGCATTACTACATTACTGCATTACTACATTACTGCATTACTGCATTACTGCATTACTGCATTACTGCATTACTGCATTACTACATTACTACATTACTGCATTACTGCATTACTGCATTACTGCATTACTGCATTACTGCATTACTGCATTACTACATTACTGCATTACTGCATTACTGCATTACTGCATTACTACATTACTACATTACTGCATTACTGCATTACTGCATTACTGCATTACTACATTACTGCATTACTACATTACTGCATTACTACATTACTGCATTACTACATTACTGCATTACTGCATTACTACATTACTGCATTACTACATTACTGCATTACTACATTACTGCATTACTGCATTACTACATTACTGCATTACTACATTACTGCATTACTGCATTACTGCATTACTACATTACTGCATTACTACATTACTACATTACTGCATTACTGCATTACTACATTACTGCATTACTGCATTACTACATTACTGCATTACTACATTACTGCATTACTACATTACTACATTACTACATTACTGCATTACTACATTACTGCATTCCTGCAATGCTGCATTACTGCATTCCTACATTACTGCATTCCTACATTACTGCATTACTGCATTACTACATTACTGCATTACTGCAATACTGCATTACTGCATTACTACATTACTGCATTACTACATTACTACATTACTGCATTACTACATTACTGCATTACTACATTACTGCATTACTGCATTACTACATTACTGCATTACTACATTACTGCATTACTGCATTACTACATTACTGCATTACTACATTACTGCATTACTACATTACTACATTACTGCATTACTACATTACTGCATTACTACATTACTGCATTACTGCATTACTGCATTACTACATTACTACCTTACTGCATTACTGCATTACTACATTACTGCATTACTACATTACTGCATTACTACATTACTACATTACTGCATTACTACATTACTGCATTACTACCTTACTGCATTACTGCATTACTACCTTACTGCATTACTGCATTCCTACATTACTGCATTACTGCATTACTACATTACTGCATTCCTACATTACTGCATTACTGCATTACTACATTACTACATTACTGCATTACTACATTACTGCATTACTGCAATACTGCATTACTGCATTACTACATTACTGCATTACTGCATTACTACATTACTGCATTACTACATTACTACATTACTGCATTACTGCATTACTACATTACTGCATTACTACATTACTGCATTACTACATTACTGCATTACTACATTACTGCATTACTGCATTACTGCATTACTGCATTACTGCATTACTACATTACTGCATTACTACATTACTGCATTACTGCATTACTACATTACTGCATTACTACATTACTGCATTACTACATTACTGCATTACTGCATTACTACATTACTGCATTACTGCATTACTACATTACTGCATTACTACATTACTACATTACTGCATTACTACATTACTGCATTACTACATTACTGCATTACTGCATTCCTACATTACTGCATTACTACATTACTGCATTACTACCTTACTGCATTACTGCATTCCTACATTACTGCATTACTGCATTACTACATTACTGCATTACTACATTACTGCATTACTGCATTACTACATTACTGCATTACTACATTACTGCATTACTACATTACTGCATTACTGCATTACTGCATTACTACATTACTGCATTACTACATTACTGCATTACTACATTACTACATTACTGCATTACTACATTACTGCATTACTACATTACTGCATTACTACATTACTGCATTACTACATTACTGCATTACTGCATTACTACATTACTGCATTACTACATTACTGCATTACTACATTACTGCATTACTACATTACTGCATTACTACATTACTGCATTACTACATTACTGCATTCCTACATTACTGCATTACTACATTACTGCATTACTACATTACTGCATTACTACATTACTACATTACTGCATTACTACATTACTGCATTACTACATTACTGCATTACTACATTACTGCATTACTACATTACTGCATTACTGCATTACTACATTACTGCATTACTACATTACTGCATTCCTACATTACTACATTACTGCATTCCTACATTACTGCATTACTACATTACTGCATTACTACATTACTGCATTCCTACATTACTGCATTACTACATTACTGCATTACTGCATTACTGCATTACTACATTACTACATTACTGCATTAATACATTACTACATTACTGCATTACTGCATTACTGCATTACTGCATTACTACATTACTGCATTACTACATTACTGCATTACTGCATTACTACATTACTGCATTACTGCATTACTACATTACTGCATTACTACATTACTGCATTACTACATTACTGCATTACTACATTACTGCATTACTACATTACTACATTACTGCATTACTACATTACTGCATTACTACATTACTGCATTACTACATTACTGCATTACTACATTACTGCATTACTACATTACTGCATTACTACATTACTGCATTACTGCATTACTACATTACTACATTACTGCATTACTGCATTACTGCATTACTGCATTACTGCATTACTACATTACTGCATTACTACATTACTACATTACTGCATTACTACATTACTACATTACTGCATTACTACATTACTGCATTACTACATTACTGCATTACTACATTACTGCATTACTGCATTACTACATTACTGCATTACTACATTACTACATTACTGCATTACTACATTACTACATTACTGCATTACTGCATTACTACATTACTGCATTACTGCATTACTGCATTACTGCATTACTACATTACTACATTACTGCATTACTACATTACTGCATTACTACATTACTACATTACTGCATTACTACATTACTGCATTACTACATTACTGCATTACTGCATTACTACATTACTGCATTACTACATTACTGCATTACTACATTACTACATTACTGCATTACTACATTACTGCATTACTACATTACTGCATTACTACATTACTGCATTACTGCATTACTGCATTACTACATTACTGCATTACTACATTACTACATTACTGCATTACTACATTACTGCATTACTGCATTACTGCATTACTACATTACTGCATTACTACATTACTGCATTACTGCATTACTACATTACTGCATTACTACATTACTGCATTACTACATTACTGCATTACTACATTACTGCATTCCTACATTCCTACATTACTGCATTACTGCATTACTACATTACTGCATTCCTACATTACTACATTACTGCATTACTACATTACTGCATTACTACATTACTACATTACTGCATTACTACATTACTGCATTACTACATTACTGCATTACTGCATTACTGCATTACTGCATTACTACATTACTGCATTACTACATTACTGCATTACTGCATTACTACATTACTGCATTACTGCATTACTACATTACTGCATTACTACATTACTGCATTACTGCATTACTGCATTACTACATTACTGCATTACTACATTACTGCATTACTGCATTACTGCATTACTACATTACTGCATTACTGCATTACTGCATTACTACATTACTGCATTACTACATTACTGCATTACTACATTACTGCATTACTGCATTACTACATTACTGCATTACTGCATTACTGCATTACTACATTACTGCATTACTGCATTACTGCATTACTGCATTACTACATTACTACATTACTGCATTACTGCATTACTGCATTACTGCATTACTACATTACTGCATTACTGCATTACTGCATTACTACATTACTGCATTACTACATTACTGCATTACTGCATTACTGCATTACTGCATTACTGCATTACTGCATTACTACATTACTGCATTACTACATTACTGCATTACTGCATTACTACATTACTACATTACTGCATTACTGCATTACTACATTACTGCATTACTGCATTACTGCATTACTGCATTACTACATTACTGCATTACTGCATTACTGCATTACTGCATTACTACATTACTACATTACTGCATTACTACATTACTGCATTACTACATTACTGCATTACTACATTACTGCATTACTACATTACTACATTACTGCATTACTGCATTACTGCATTACTACATTACTGCATTACTACATTACTGCATTACTACATTACTGCATTACTGCATTACTACATTACTGCATTACTACATTACTGCATTACTACATTACTGCATTACTACATTACTGCATTACTACATTACTGCATTACTACATTACTGCATTAATACATTACTGCATTACTGCATTACTGCATTACTGCATTACTACATTACTACATTACTGCATTACTGCATTACTACATTACTACATTACTGCATTACTACATTACTACATTACTGCATTACTCCATTAATACATTACTGCATTACTGCATTACTGCATTACTACATTACTCCATTAATACATTACTACATTACTGCATTACTGCATTACTGCATTACTGCATTACATTACTGCATTACTACATTACTGCATTACTACATTACTGCATTACTGCATTACTACATTACTGCATTACTACATTACTACATTACTGCATTACTACATTACTACATTACTGCATTACTGCATTACTACATTACTGCATTACTACATTACTGCATTAATACATTACTACATTACTGCATTACTGCATTAATACATTACTACATTACTACCTTACTGCATTACTGCATTACTACCTTACTGCATTACTGCATTACTGCATTACATTACTGCATTACTACATTACTGCATTAATACATTACTACATTACTGCATTACTGCATTACTACCTTACTGCATTACTACATTACTACATTACTACATTACTGCATTACTGCATTACTACCTTACTACATTACTGTATTACTGCATTACTGCATTAATACATTACTACATTACTGCATTACTGCATTACTACATTACTCCATTAATACATTACTGCATTACTGCATTACTACATTACTCCATTAATACATTACTGCATTAATACATTACATTACTGCATTACTGCATTACTACATTAATACATTACTGCATTAATACATTACTGCATTAATACATTACATTACTGCATTACTACATTACTGCATTAATACATTACATTACTGCATTACTGCATTACTACATTACTGCATTAATACATTACTGCATTAATACATTACTGCATTAATACATTACTGCATTAATACATTACTGCATTAATACATTACATTACTGCATTACTACATTACTGCATTACTACATTACTGCATTAATACATTACTGCATTACTACATTACTGCATTACTGCATTAATACATTACTACATTACTGCATTACTACATTACTGCATTACTCCATTAATACATTACTCCATTAATACATTACTGCATTCCTACATTACTACATTACTGCATTACTCCATTAATACATTACTGCATTAATACATTACTGCATTACTACATTACTCCATTACTGCATTACTGCATTACTACATTACTGCATTAATACATTACTGCATTACTACATTACTGCATTACTGCATTACTGCATTACTGCATTACTGCATTACATTACTGCATTACTACATTACTGCATTACTGCATTACTGCATTACTGCATTACTGCATTACTACATTACTGCATTACTGCATTACTACATTACTGCATTACTGCATTAATACATTACTGCATTACTGCATTACTGCATTACATTACTGCATTACTACATTACTGCATTACTGCATTAATACATTACTGCATTACTGCATTACTGCATTACATTACTGCATTACTGCATTACTGCATTACTGCATTACATTACTGCATTAATACATTACTGCATTACTACATTACTGCATTACTGCATTACTACATTACTGCATTAATACATTACTACATTACTGCATTACTGCATTACTACCTTACTGCATTACTACATTACTACATTACTACATTACTGCATTACTGCATTACATTACTGCATTAATACATTACTGCATTACTACATTACTGCATTACTACATTACTGCATTACTACATTACTGCATTACTGCATTACTGCATTACTGCATTACATTACTGCATTACTACATTACTGCATTACTGCATTACTGCATTACTGCATTACTGCATTACTGCATTACATTACTGCATTACTACATTACTGCATTACTGCATTACTACATTACTGCATTAATACATTACTGCATTACTACATTACTGCATTACTGCATTACTGCATTACTGCATTACTACATTACTGCATTAATACATTACTGCATTACTACATTACTGCATTACTGCATTACTGCATTACTGCATTAATACATTACTACATTACTACATTACTGCATTACTACCTTACTGCATTACTGCATTACTGCATTACTACATTACTGCATTACTGCATTACTGCATTACTGCATTACATTACTGCATTACTACATTACTGCATTACTACATTACTGCATTACTCCATTAATACATTACTGCATTAATACATTACTGCATTACTACATTACTCCATTAATACATTACTGCATTACTGCATTACTACATTACTGCATTAATACATTACTACATTACTGCATTACTCCATTAATACATTACTGCATTACTACATTACTCCATTAATACATTACTGCATTACTGCATTACTACATTACTCCATTAATACATTACTGCATTACTGCATTACTACATTACTCCATTAATACATTACTGCATTACTGCATTACTACATTACTGCATTAATACATTACTACATTACTGCATTACTCCATTAATACATTACTGCATTACTGCATTACTACATTACTCCATTAATACATTACTGCATTACTGCATTACTACATTACTGCATTAATACATTACTCCATTAATTACATTACTGCATTACTGCATTACTACATTACTGCATTACTCCATTAATACATTACTGCATTAATACATTACTGCATTCCTACATTACTACATTACTGCATTACTCCATTAATACATTACTCCATTAATACATTACTGCATTCCTACATTACTGCATTACTCCATTAATACATTACTCCATTAATACATTACTGCATTACTGCATTACTACATTACTGCATTAATACATTACTGCATTAATACATTACATTACTGCATTACTGCATTACTGCATTACTACATTACTACATTACTGCATTACTACATTACTGCATTAATACATTACTACATTACTACATTACTGCATTACTGCATTACTACATTACTGCATTAATACATTACTACATTACTGCATTACTGCATTACTACATTACTGCATTACTACATTACTGCATTACTGCATTACTACATTACTGCATTACTGCATTACTGCATTACTGCATTAATACATTACTGCATTACTGCATTACTGCATTACTGCATTACTACATTACTGCATTACTGCATTACTACATTACTGCATTACTACATTACTGCATTACTGCATTACTACATTACTGCATTAATACATTACTGCATTACTGCATTACTGCATTACTGCATTACTGCATTACTGCATTACTGCATTACTACATTACTGCATTACTGCATTACTGCATTACTGCATTACTACATTACTGCATTACTACATTACTGCATTAATACATTACTACATTACTGCATTACTGCATTACTGCATTACTACATTACTGCATTACTGCATTACTACATTACTGCATTACTACATTACTGCATTACTGCATTACTACATTACTGCATTACTGCATTACTGCATTACTACATTACTGCATTACTGCATTACTGCATTACTACATTACTACATTACTGCATTACTGCATTACTGCATTAATACATTACTACATTACTGCATTACTGCATTACTACATTACTGCATTACTGCATTACTGCATTACTACATTACTGCATTACTGCATTACTGCATTACTGCATTACTACATTACTGCATTAATACATTACTGCATTACTACATTACTACATTACTGCATTACTGCATTACTACATTACTGCATTACTGCATTACTACATTACTGAATTACTGCATTACTACATTACTGCATTAATACATTACTACATTACTACATTACTGCATTACTGCATTACTACATTACTGCATTACTGCATTACTACATTACTACATTACTGCATTACTACATTACTGCATTACTGCATGCCTACATTACTACATTACTGCATTACTACATTACTGCATTACTACATTACTGCATTACTGCATTACTACATTACTGCATTACTACATTACTACATTACTGCATTACTACATTACTGCATTACTACATTACTGCATTACTGCATTACTACATTACTGCATTACTGCATTACTACATTACTGCATTAATACATTACTGCATTACTGCATTACTACATTACTGCATTAATACATTACTGCATTAATACATTACTACATTACTGCATTACTGCATTACTACATTACTGCATTACTCCATTAATACATTACTACATTACTGCATTACTGCATTACTGCATTACTACATTACTGCATTACTACATTACTGCATTACTGCATTACTGCATTACTACATTACTGCATTACTGCATTAATACATTACTACATTACTGCATTAATACATTACTGCATTACTACATTACTGCATTACTGCATTACTGCATTAATACATTACTACATTACTGCATTACTGCATTACTACATTACTGCATTACTGCATTACTGCATTAATACATTACTACATTACTGCATTAATACATTACTGCATTACTGCATTACTACATTACTGCATTACTGCATTAATACATTACTACATTACTGCATTACTGCATTACTACATTACTGCATTACTACATTACTACATTACTGCATTACTACATTACTGCATTACTGCATTAATACATTACTAGATTACTGCATTAATACATTACTGCATTACTGCATTACTACATTACTGCATTACTACATTACTACATTACTGCATTACTACATTACTGCATTAATACATTACTACATTACTACATTACTGCATTACTACATTACTGCATTAATACATTACTGCATTACTGCATTAATACATTACTACATTACTGCATTAATACATTACTACATTACTACATTACTGCATTACTGCATTACTGCATTAATACATTACTACATTACTGCATTACTGCATTACTGCATTACTACATTACTACATTACTGCATTACTACATTACTACATTACTACATTACTACATTACTGCATTACTACATTACTGCATTACTACATTACTACATTACTACATTACTGCATTACTACATTACTGCATTAATACATTACTACATTACTACATTACTGCATTACTGCATTAATACATTACTACATTACTGCATTAATACATTACTACATTACTACATTACTACATTACTACATTACTGCATTACTACATTACTACATTACTGCATTACTGCATTACTACATTACTACATTATAGTTTAAATATTTCATTTGAACTTTTGTCCGACGCCTCGTGGAAAGTCGTTCCATCGTTCCCAGGCAGCTAAGAGGAGGACGGCGGAGCGGCAGGAGGCTGCTGTTTCCAAACATTCTCCTCGTAGAGCTGATGACGGATTTGAAAAGTACGTACAAGAAATGTCCAAAGGTGGACAAGAAGGCTGCTGTGGACCCGTCATATGCAGTCCTTCAAATTTAACTCACACTGCAGAACTTTTACTGTGCTCTGACTTGGGTGTCGCCAGTGAAGCTCAAATGGAAACTGACATATAAAGGTCATTATGAATTTGAATTTGTTGATACAGTGCATATAAAACATGCCATTAAGTGTTCAAAAAGGATAAATATGTTTTTAAGGACAAACAATTTGATGAAACATGGGTAAATGAATTTTCAAAAGAAGAGCTGGATGAACTCTTTCAAGATGATATGGATGAATTTTGAGAAGAGAAAGAGGTAGAATTTTTCCTTGATGAGAAATGCCAACTTCAGAGCAAGAAAATGGAAAAACTGAAGATGAAGAGCTTAACGATGATGCACGACCAACAACGATACTGTGTTTTTCAGGACACTTGTTCTTTGCCCCTTGATTTAGGCCAAGAAGTACTGGATCAGTACTTGGTATCAGTATGGTATTTACTCTGGCACCAACACAGGGCAACAATCCAGTGAGATTGTGAGAATGAAGCCAAGTGCTTTCCATCTCTGTTTCCGCTTTACGTTTCACGATTAAAGACCTGTACGGATAACTTTGATGCATTATTTAAATACTAGAATAATGCCGATGGATGATTTTCAAGGAGTTTACTTTAGCTCTTTTACGAGTACTACATATCGGTTCTTCAACAGGTAGTTTCAAGCGTATCCATTGCACTTTGAAAAGGTGACACAGTTAAACTGTCTCAGTGCAATGATTCAAATTTTAAAGAAACTCTGAGAACGATGCTGGAGCATGATGGTGGATACCGTTTTCTCAAACCTATAAGACGAAGTCCAGCAGACTTGCTCGCTATGGTGCACCAGTTAGGGGTCCCAACCTGGTTCTGTTCATTTTCCAGTGCTGATATGCGCTGGAAAAACTTAATTAACACTAGATTAGATTAGCCTTTAATTGTCTATCTAAGACATGAAGGTCGATTACAAACAGTAGAAGACCTAGAGTGGTCTGAGCGCTGTGAACTCTTAAGGCGTAACCCGGTTATCGCGGCCAGGATGTTTGACTATCGCTGGCAGATATTTCTTAAGGAAGTATTAATGTCTCCGTTACATCCCATTGGTGAAATTGTCGATTATTTCTACGGGGTTGAGTTCCAGCAGAGAGGTTCACCTCATGTACACTGTTTGTTTTGGATTAAAAAAATACCCCCAGACTTCATGAAAACACCGATGAAGAGGTGATTGTGTTTATTGACAAATGCGTCACATGCGAGCTGCCAGCCGAGGACGATCCTTTGTATGAAGCAGTCACGTCTGTGCAGCAACATTCTAAGTGACATTCAAAAACTTGCAAAAAAAAACAAAAAACAGTTTAATTTCCCCCGCCCGATATCTTCCCGCACTTTCATTAAAAAAATCTGAGCCAGAACCCAAATGCTCAAAATGTCACCCATCCAAAACTGATGTTAGTACAAGTGATGATCAGGTGCAGTGTATTTGCCATAGAACAGGTGTGGAGATGGTGTCTAAAGGGGAAAAAATCAGCTTGATGAAGAACTGTCCGTAAAACTGTCCTGATGCTGTATTTAATTCCCTTGGGTTTGATCAGGAAGTATATGAAAAAGCATATCATTGTTTGGGAGGTCGCGCACATATAAAGAGAAATATTTCTGAGATTTGGAGTAATCGGTTTAGTCGATACATTATTAAAATGTGGAATGCTAATTTTGACACTCAGCATGTGTTGCATCTTGCATTGTTTATATAATCTCATATATTTCCAAATCTGAAAGAGAAATGGGATTATTGTTAAGTATGGCCCAAACAGAAGCCCGTAAAGGAAATTTAGATGCCAAAGCCGTCCGAAAAAAACTGGTTGTTTTCCTTCACAATAGAGAGGTGTCTGCACAGGAAGCAGTTTATTTACTCACTAATATGCATTTAAAAGAATGTTCCAGAAAAGTAGTGTTTATACCCACAGGAGAGACCATTGTTAGAATGAGGCCCTTAAACACCACTGACGAAACCGATAGAGAAGAAGATACATGGATGTTAAACATTATTGATGTGTTCAATGACATGTGTATGGAAACATTTGCATCTGAATATCGTGAAACAAAAGGTGAAAAATCTAAACTCAATCCCACTACAATTTGATCATGGATTTATTGTAAAAAGGTCACGGACTCAGGCAGCAGTCATTCGTTATGCCCGTTTTTCAAAAACAAAAAGCCCAGAACAGTATTACAGAAGTATGATTGAATTGTTTGTGCTTTATCGTTCCCATTTAAAGCGCGAAAGCTTCGAGTCCTTCTTGCAGTTTTAAATAATGGCAATGTTCAGTTTCCCGATGGTTCAATGCGTAGCATACGCTCTGTAGTAAAATCAAACAGGCGCACATTTGAAAGAGTTAAAGAAGATTTAGAGGAGCTCCAGAAAGAAGTTGACCTTAATTCTGACGTGGAAAATGCGAGGTCATGTCTAGTCTATCAACATTTCCAACCAGGAAGTAAAATTTTAAAGCTAAAAATGGCCAAATTGGGAAAATTAGTGTTTTTGTAAAAATCTTAAAAAGATCTTAATTGTGTTTTAGTAAACAGTAGTCCAACCTGTCACAGGCACTTTAAATAACAGTAAAACACACAATCCAGGTTTGTGAAAGAATTTAGCTTTTATTAAACTTAATGTTGTAAATCAAAATGCAACAATTATGACTTTTAAACTCGTAATTATGACTTTTAAACTCATAATTATAACTTTTAAACTCGTAATTATGACTTTTAAACTTTTAATTATGAATTTCAAACTCATGATTATTCTTTCTTTCTGTGAGGCTTTTTTTTTTACTGGTGGAAATAGGCTTCCATACAAAACAGAATAAAAAGATTAGGGAATTGAATAGGGAACTGCAGTGAAGCAGGACTAAAAGCTCAAACTTAAAACAATACAATAAAGAATAAGATGGACAAACTTCAACTAAAACCTCTTTCCAATAAAAAACAAACTAAATATTACATACATATAATTTTAAGCTTTTAATTTCTGACTCTAGATAGAGTTCACTTCCACAGGAGTCTCTGAAGCCTGATCTCCAGCTTTTTGAGTCTGACTTTCACTTGATCCGGCCTCAGCAGCTCTTTCTCCTTCTCTCCAGTGTGGACTCTCATATGTGATTTTAGGTTGCCTGACATTGAAAATCTCTTCTCACAAACATCACATCTGTACGGTTTGTCCCCTGTGTGGACTCTCATATGTGATGCTAGGGTGTCTGACCTTGAAAATCTCTTCTCACAAACATCACAGCTGTACGGTTTGTCCCCTGTGTGGATTTTCATATGTTGATAGAGGGCACTGTAGTGTCCAAATCCCGTCCCACACTGGTCACAATCAAATGGTTTCTCTCCAGTGTGGACTCTCATATGTGATGCTAGGCTGCCTGACCTTGAAAATCTCTTCTCACAAACATCACATCTGTGCGGTTTGTCCCCTGTGTGGATTTTCATATGTTGATAGAGGGCACTGTGGTGTCCAAATCCCTTCCCACACTGGTCACAATGAAATGGCCTCTCTCCATTGTGGACTCTCATATGTGATTTTAGTTGGCCTGACCTTGAAAATCTCTTCTCACAAACATCACATCTGTACGGTTTGTCCCCTGTGTGGATTTTCATATGTGATGCTAGGTGGCCTGACCTTGAAAATCTCTTCTCACAAACATCACAGGTGTACGGTTTGTCCCCTGTGTGGATTCTCATATGTTGATGGAGGCCACTGGCGTGTCCAAATCCCTTCCCACACTGGTCACAATCAAATGGTTTCTCTCCATTGTGGACTCTCATATGTGATGCTAGGGTGCCTGACGTTGAAAATCTCTTCTCACAAACATCACATCTGTGCGGTTTGTCCCCTGTGTGGATTCTCATATGTTGATGGAGGCCACTGGCGTGTCCAAATCCCTTCCCACACTGGTCACAATCGAATGGCCTCTCTCCAGTGTGGACTCTCATATGTGATGCTAGGGTGCCTGACGTTGAAAATCTCTTCTCACAAACATCACATCTGTGCGGTTTGTCCCCTGTGTGGATTCTCATATGTTGATGGAGGCCACTGACACATCCAAATCCCTTCCCACACTGGTCACATTCAAATGGTTTCTCTCCAGTGTGGATTCTCATATGTGATTTTAGGTTGCATGACTTTGAAAATCTCTTCTCACAAACATCACAGCTGTATGGCCTCTCTCCTGTGTGGACTCTCATATGTGATGCTAGGTGGTCTGACCTTGAAAATCTCTTCTCACAAACATCACAGCTGTATGGTTTTTCTGCAGTGTGGATTCTGTAGTGTCTTTTCAGTACAGAATGATGTGGACACACCTTTCCACACTGGTCACATGTGAAGGTCATTCTGTTGATGGATCTTGCAGCTCTGCATGAGAACAAAGGAAAGGAAGTGTCAAGTAAACTGATCAAACAAAGTCGCTAACTAAATACACATAAAATCACACATTATAAATCATATGTAAGAATGTTTCAGTGTGTGTTTTTCAAGCAAGTTACATTTGGCTGAAATGTAAACGGTGGCGTGTGCGGCAGGTCCGAGGCGCCGCTTGGAAGGAACATACCGGTAGGTCATACAGGTTAAAGAATTTTAGTATCATATTTTCCAAGTTTTGCTAAGCAAGACTTTTGTGAGAAAGGAATGAATCGCCGGTCCCAAATTGCTTCATTGGTCTCAAATAAATGCCGGGTCTTTTAAGTGACTGAAACAAATAAATGCCCGGGTTACTATTTGGTATTTTACGGTATGTAACACATGTGAGGACAGAAGCCAGGGCTTTTGTGGAACAGTGCAACTCTCTGTAAGGACAGAAAAGCAGCTGTGCTGAGTAATCGGGACTGACCAGTAACAAAAGTTTACACTGAACAGCTTCTGGTACATGACTCTGTACACTAAAACTTTAGTAATTACAGTTATTCCCAATATTATCGGTTACAGATATTGTACAAAAGGGAATAGTTTATAAAAATAACCCAGAATGGGACAGTTATCTCTGTCCACACAAATAGGCATAAACGGAGTTTTCAAAAATCTTCACTTTGGCCGGAGTTTTCCCTCAATACTCGTTTTTGATGCGTGTTCGTGTGGATGACAGGTCAAAACGCAGCAAAACATCTTGTTTACACGAGAACGCTTACGGGTAAAAACGACAAAATATTTTCTCGGAAGTGCCTTTCGTTTACACGGTGACAAAAACGCAAAAATCTGAAACCACCCTCCAGAGTGGAAAAGTTAAATACGCTCCGCTGTAGCGTTTCCGTGTAAACTGCCCAAGACGCAAAACTCTGGTCAGATCTGCTCATGTCGCGTACGCGTTTACGTCACATAGATGAAATTTGTGTTTTAACGATCTCGTCAGTTGCATGTGGATAGGCAGTTCCTCTCGGTTGTCCGTCTGGGGGAGCAGGATACAGCTCTATGAATGCGTAGAGCTCCCAGTCCACACCTTGTTGCGCCTTCGTTGCTTTGTAGTTTTACGTGGTCTGAAGCAATAGTTCAACTTCTTCGTCTGACCACACGAAATTTTTCTTGCTACCGGTAGCCATGGCATGTATACCCAATCGAATTCCACACACTTTTGCGTCACCGTATGCACTAGGGGTGGGTATTGCCAACAACCTTGCGATACGATACGATTCGTGATACACGGGTCTCGATACGATACGATTCGCGATACAGGGGTATGCCGATACATGGTCTTCAAGGCGATACGTATCCCGATATTTTACATTACGTAACCTATAATTTAAAAAAAAGACAGATGTTTACTCAAATGTTATTTTTATTTTGGTGCAGCCCATCAGTTCCAGTGTAACAGAAGAAGCTGTAAGGCAGAAACTGCCCTTGATTATCCTGTTAACACTCGGCACAAGTGTTCAAATATGTACCAGATGTTCCAAACTGTAATAAGATGTAATGTATAATAAATAAACCATCTTCTGAAATTTAGGCATGTTTTCTTAAGATAAATAACTAAAACAAGCCAAAAAATTTCGCTCCATATGCCTCTGGTGCCTCCACCAGTGTCTGTGCGTAAAAGGAGGAGAGAGAGAGTCTCCATACACAGAGCGCATGGAGCTAGCCTATCACTACAGCACCTCTGCCCCACATGGGGCCCACCGCTGAAATCGTCTTTTCATAGGCTACTCAGATCTGTCAATCATTTCCTGAAAGAACCAATGACTGAAGAGGTTTTGCCGTGGAACTGCCCCTCGGTCATGCGTAATACGCCGCTAACTGGACGCACTCGTTTTGTTCCCCAAGCTGTAGCACGGCGCCCCGTAGCCGGACCGAAGCCTGGATATGCTTGTTTTGTAGCTAAGAGTGTGGAGAAAACAAACATACCCCACACCGCTAACAGGAGCTAGGCGCTTAGCTATGCTAAGGACCAAGAGCGAGAGTAGTAGAGAGATGCGTCGCTCATCCATTCAGACAAACTCGGACTTTCTGGATTATTTCTCCACATGGAATTATTTTATGAAAAAAACAACTGGATATTCTTTTTCTGTGGACTGTTACGGACTAATTGAGCACAGCTATTCTTGGATTGGACCCGTTTCGGACCGACAGAACCGGCTCAAAGGTAAGAAATGCGATGAATATTTTCGGGAATAATAAGTTATGGCTCTTTGGGCTGTGTGGCATAAAATGAATGATATGGTTGTTTTACTGAGGAATTAAGCTTTCAAACGATGTACAGCAGGTCAATATTGGAAAAATAAGTACGGTGAATATCTGGCTTGACTTTTTAATGTTTTGTAATCGCCGCCGGCGGGCGGGTGGGTGTAAACATGGCTTAACAAGGCTGTGTGCTGACATGCAGCTCCTTTGATGAAAGTAAACTTAAGATATGGCCTTAACAAGGCTGTAGTGCAGAAGGAATGCTGCCTCTGACAATACGAAATGCGCATTGCAAGCAAGGATCACTTATCAGACGCAGTTTGCTGAAGCTTGATAAATAATGTTTGTTGCATGTAAAATATCGATACTGACGCCTCCGTATCGATACGTGTATCGCCAAGAGGCCCACGACGATGTATCCCCGTATCGATTTTTTGAACACACCCCTAGTATGCACGCAGATTTCCTCCCAAAAACGCTCGTCTAAACGCGGAATAAAAAGTGAAGACGCGACGCCACTTTTGCGTCTTCTGTTCAGACCGTCATCGTGTAAACGTAGCCTACCGGCTCCGTATGGACATATGGTTTGGTATGGTATATGACTATGGTCAGGAGCAGAGAACCCACCGAAAATACGTGTTATCTGGGTAAGCGCCATTTAGCGACATAAATACGAGCGCTAATCACAAAAATAGTTAACAGGCTGCTGCTCCACAACTCACCGTGGAGGAAGAGGCAGTTTGGAATCCGAAAAGTCCACAAATTCACAGGTTTATCCTTCACGCCGACCTGAGCAGGAGCCACGTGAGGAGGAGGAAGCGAGAGACGAGAAGTCTGCACTGCACATGCGCGTAATGACGTAACAGGAAGAGGGCCGATTTTTCTAAATTTTAATTTTATCTTAAAGCAGAAAAATAAATACATAATAATACTAATAATAATAATAATAATACTAATAATAACAACAAAAACAAGTGGCGATGATTGGCCCTCGCTCGTGTCTAAACCGCGCCCCGGCCACGCCACAAACGCTAACTCCTAAATTAACCCTAACCCCACCTTAACTCTAAGGAAGTAAAGTATGTATTTATATAGCACTTTTCACAGACAGATGTCACAAAGACACTTTACAGAGGATTATTTACAGAGCATTCTTCATTCACTCCATACCCGGTGTCAAGCGAAATAAGTCGCGCGCGAGAAAACTCCCGGTTGATACCACTGCGCATGCGTCAGTTTTCCAAACATTTCCCGCTAAACTCCGTGCAAAATAAGTTGCCATATACTGTAAATATATATATGAAGTAAAAGAGTAACGATTATTTTTATTTCCTGTTAGATCATTTATTAATTGTTCTGCATATTGTACTTTTCCATTGGTGTTTTTTTTTTTTACATTATGGTTCGCAAAGGAAAAGATAAAGAACTGCATCTCAAGCAGATTTACAATTATGTTGCTGCAGGTCACCATCATGAGAGCACTTCCCAGGCTGAGCAGAGTGGAATAAGGAAAGCTGCTAAGAATTTTAAAGTTGAAGGTTTGTTGTTTCACATATATTTTTAACAACTGTCGCTAATTATGTTTGTAAAAAATTATTGTTTTACCCCTCACTAAATAAGAATTTATAAGGTTGACAATGTTTATAAGTGGTAATATTTTTAAGTGTTTTTTGCCACTTTTTATTATGTTTTTCTTTGTTAGTTTTTGTATGCATCGTTTCATTTGGTTGAAACTTATAATACTAAGAAGTTTATGAAAGCAGCTATGTAATTATCTGTAAATGGCCACACTCCTTTAAGATTGTATCCATTCTAAGTAATCAATTGACTTTTAAAATGGAAATGTATGACTGAAATTTATGTTATTTCTCTTTGTAGGCAATAACTTTTACTATGTGAAGGGTGACAGGAAAAGGCTTGTCCTTAAAACAGTGCCTGAGCAAAAAGATGCCCTCAAACAGTGCCATGATAACGTCGCCACGGGTGGACATTGGGGCACCAAGATAACGCAGATCAAGGTTGAGCAATCATACTACTGGCTGTCCATCACTGCTGATGTTAAGGACTGGGTATGTATCACATGTTTTTAACTGTGCATTTATAACAAGTTTAATGTGACAGTTTCAATATTATGTAATAATCTTATGAAACAATTTAATCACAGTGCTAAAAAAGTAGAAACAATCCATAAATTTAACTAAACTCTTTAAATTGCAGTGCATTCATCCACAGTAAATATTGTTATATTCTTAAAAAGAAACTAAGTCAACAAAATTTTATGTGAATTTTTCATCTACAATGAATTACGCCTTTTCACATTGCTACATGTGATCGATGCCAGAGGCATGAGAATATTAAAACTGCAGAGCCTGAGTTGCAGCCAATTGTCACCCAAGACCTCATATACATGTAGAATATGAGATGTCGAGCATCTTTTTCAGGTTACATACTTGTATTAAAATCACCATACATTAATGATATAGCATAAATCCGTACCATACCAGCATATAGACTGGATTTTACTCAGTTTCAAAAGCTATGATACTTTTACAAAATAGCTAACTCCTTGTTTAACCAAAATAATAATGTATTCTCTTCATATGCGTTACAGTCATTTCTTTGGGACAAGTACATTTTCTTGTAAAGTTGCCAAGTGTTCTGGCAAACTTAGATTTGGGCAAGTAGCTTTTAATTAGAACTTGCCCAGTGGACAACCCTAAAATAATGGATTGTTCCACCCTGCATGTACACATTGAAGAATTAGATTTTCTTTCTCACCATGTAACACAAATAAGAAATAAATAATCAATCTCATTAATTAATTGGTCATTAATTCTTCCGCGTGTTCAAAACTGAAATAAGGAATTATATTTACTTTTCTCTGAGGCAACAAAATCTACACTAAAAAGCTTTTAGCACTTACCAGCTTTGAAGTATTACCAGGATTCAATAAGTTTCAATTAACAAGATTTATTTCCCAAACATCATCTCTAAGCAGATATGTCTGGTTGCCAGGGCAGAGACATAGCAACCCCCCGAAAACTGGCTTCCAGTAACTTTTGACATTTACAATTCATGAATATGCAAAAACAGGAAATGTGCGTGGCGCTGCTGACTCCTCCCCCGACTTTCTTCGTTCTTCTGCACGAAACGAGACACCAGCTCACCGGAAGCTGCGAGAGGCGGGGGCCTCATGTCTGGTTTCGAATAAGACGGGAAGTGGTCACAGCTGCACCCTGCAGCGAGCACAGAAATACACACTTGCAAATAAAAGCAACTGTTAAAACTTTAATATTAGAAAATAAAATATCAAACACTTCAACATTAAAACTTATTTTCTAGTTTCTGAAACGGGGTTGCGCGTGTGGGTCCTCAACGCGTTAAGAGTCCAGGCATAAAACTGCTCTTTCTTTTAGCTGACTTAAATGAGATGCTTCAAAGTGGCCAAGTTGTAGATATGTTTGTACAGAAGACGCCTGAAATGTTAATGAAGCAACTCGTTCATTGTAAGATGTGTATTAAATGTTCTTTGGTTAAGTGGAATTTGAAATAAATTGTGCCTTTGTGATGAAGTGTCTGTTCTGTATATATTTAATGGGAAGCAAAATAAGTCCTGGTTTTCTGCGAAACAATTCTTGGCAATTTAAAAAAAAAAACTAATAACATGCTGATAAAGAGGTTGCAAAATAAGTCCTGGTTTTCTGCAAAATAAGTCCTGGTGGGAAAAAAAACACCTGTTAGCATTCTGATCAGGGGGTTGCAAAATTAGTCCTGGTCTTATCAATATATTTCCTGTTGACCAATTTTTAAGAAACACCCAATACCATGCTAATACCATGCTAATACCATGCTAATACCATGCTAATACCATGCTAATACCATGCTAATAATGCATTGCAAAATAAGTCCTGACATTCTTCAAATAGAATTCCTGGTTTTCTGCAAATGATTCCTGGTGGGAACTTTTCTGAGAAACACTTATGTACATATTTTTATGATGTGGTGGGCAATTTTTAGAGACACAATTAATTGCATATATATTGCTATCGTTTATGAAAAATACCCAAATACATATATATATATTCACCAGCCTATTACAGATTATATATATGTATACGGAATAAGGCCTTGTGGTTTTTTAAGCACACACACACACACAAATATATATATATATGTCCCCGGTAGCTAAGGGTAGACCGACCGTGGGGGAATTTGTAGACTGGTACTGGTATCGAATGAAAACAGAACGGAAATAAGTTAATTGAGGTTCATTTATTCACACCACCTGCAGTACGGCTTACAGGAAAATGAGTGAACATTACTTTAAGTTTTCAAACAGGGGGTTAACAGTGGGGGTTGTGCAGTAAATATAATTAAAAAAATATAAGGATATATATAAATTGATATAACTTACCTAATGAAAACAGAGCGGAAACAAGTTATTTGATGTTCATTTATTCACACCTCCCCTGACAACCTCCAGTAGGGCTGACTACAGGAAGCAGGTAAGAGAGTGAAGGATTGTGGGATTTTTCTTGTGCCACAATTCCCTCTGAACACACAGTGCTCTCACTACGTTTGTCGCGGACACAATGTCCTCATTAACACAAAAAGCGGCCGGTCACATATATATATTATATAATATGTATGTAAATTACTTTATTTAAAGCAATAATTTTGAACATTTATTTATCTAACTTAACAATCAAAATTGTTGGCAACATTTTTTTGTTTTGTTTGACTTTTACAATTCTATGCATTCGCGGGAGTTATTTCACAACGGGACATTTTTCGCACTTATACAAACAAAATATCTCCCGCATCGGTGCACATGCGCTAACTATTGGTCG
The DNA here is from genome assembly GCA_034769755.1 of Odontamblyopus lacepedii. Taxonomy (NCBI): domain Eukaryota; kingdom Metazoa; phylum Chordata; class Actinopteri; order Gobiiformes; family Gobiidae; genus Odontamblyopus; species Odontamblyopus lacepedii. The sequence continues at coordinate 2,000,206 of CM068345.1, forward strand.
CGCATGCGCGGTGCTAACGACCAGGAGTTTTCTCGCGCGTGATTTATTTTGCTTTACACCTGTCTAAATTGCTGTTGGACGCCCACCCGCACTCAGGACGCCCGCACTCAGGACGCCCGCACTCAGGACGCCCGCACTCAGGACGCCCGCACTCAGGACGCCCGCCCGCACTCAGGACGCCCACACTCAGGACGCCCACCCGCACTCAGGACGCCCACACTCAGGACGCCCACCCGCACTCAGGACGCCCACCCGCACTCAGGACGCCCGCACTCAGGACGCCCGCACTCAGGACGCCCGCACTCAGGACGCCCGCACTCAGGACGCCCGCACTCAGGACGCCCACCCGCACTCAGGACGCCCGCACTCAGGACGCCCGCACTCAGGACGCCCGCACTCAGGACGCTCGCACTCAGGACGCCCGCACTCAGGACGCCCGCACTCAGGACGCCCGCACTCCGGACGCCCGCACTCAGGACGCCCACCGTCAACCAGGCCGCCCGCCTGCACTCAGGACGCCCCCTCTCAGGACGCCCGCACTCAGGACGCCCGCACTCAGGACGCCCGCACTCAGGATGCCCGCACTCAGGGCGCCCACTCTCAGGGCGCCCGCACTCAGGGCGCCCACCCGCACTCAGGGCGCCCACTCTGAGGGCGCCCGCACTCAGGGCAGCCCACACTCAGGACGCCCTCACTCAGGACGCCCGCACTCAGGACGCCCGCACTCAGGACACCCACCCGCACTCAGGACGCCCGCACTCAGGACGCCCGCACTCAGGACGCCCGCACTCAAGATGCCCACCCGCACTCAGGCCGCCCACACTCAGGACGCCCGCACTCAGGCCGCCCGCACGCAGGACGCCCGCACGCCGGACGCCCGCACGAAGCACGCCCGCACTCAGGACGTCCACCCGCACTCAGGACGCCCACCCGCACTCAGGACGCCCACCACTCAGGACGCCCGCACTCAGGACGCCCGCACTCAGGACGCCCGCACTCAGGACGCCCACCCGCACTCAGGACGCCCACACTCAGGACGCCCACCCGCACTCAGGACGCCCACACTCAGGACGCCCACCCGCACTCAGGACGCCCGCACTCAGGACGCCCACACTCAGGACGCCCGCACTCAGGACGCCCGCACTCAGGACGCTCGCACTCAGGACGCCCACCCGCACTCAGGACGCCCGCACTCAGGACGCCCGCACTCAGGACGCCCGCACTCAGGACGCCCGCACTCAGGACGCCCACCACTCAGGACGCCCACCACTCAGGACGCCCGCACTCAGGACGCCCGCACTCAGGACGCCCACCGGCACTCAGGACGCCCGCCTGCACTCAGGACGCCCACTCTCAGGACGCCCGCACTCAGGACGCCCGCACTCAGGACGCCCGCACTCAGGATGCCCGCACTCAGGACGCCCACTCTCAGGACGCCCGCACTCAGGACGCCCACCCGCACTCAGGACGCCCACTCTGAGGACGCCCGCACTCAGGACGCCCACACTCAGGACGCCCACACTCAGGACGCCCGCACTCAGGACGCCCGCACTCAGGACGCCCACCCGCACTCAGGACGCCCGCACTCAGGACGCCCGCACTCAGGACGCCCGCACTCAAGATGCCCACCCGCACTCAGGACGCCCCACACTCAGGGCGCCCGCACTCAGGGCGCCCGCACTCAGGGCGCCCGCACTCAGGACGCCCGCACTCAGGGCGCCCGCACTCAGGGCGCCCACCGCACTCAGGGCGCCCACCCGCACTCAGGACGCCACCACTCAGGGCGCCCGCACTCAGGACGCCCGCACTCAGGACGCCCGCACTCAGGACGCCCACCCGCACTCAGGACGCCCGCCTGCACTCAGGACGCCCACTCTCAGGACGCCCGCACTCAGGACGCCCGCACTCAGGACGCACGCACTCAGGATGCCCGCACTCAGGACGCCCACTCTCAGGACGCCCGCACTCAGGACGCCCGCACTCAGGACGCCCACCCGCACTCAGGACGCCCACTCTGAGGACGCCCGCACTCAGGACGCCCACACTCAGGACGCCCACACTCAGGACGCCCGCACTCAGGACGCCTGCACTCAGGACGCCCACCCGCACTCAGGACGCCCGCACTCAGGACGCCCGCACTCAGGACGCCCGCACTCAAGACGCCCACCCGCACTCAGGACGCCCACACTCAGGACGCCCGCACTCAGGACGCCCGCACTCAGGACGCCCACCCGCACTCAGGACACCCACACTCAGGACGCCCGCACTCAGGACGCCCGCACTCAGGACGCCCAGCCGCACTCAGGACGCCCGCACTCAGGACGCCCGCACTCAGGACGCCCACTCTCAGGACGCCCGCACTCAGGACGCCCGCACTCAGGACGCCCGCACTCAGGACGCCCACTCTCAGGACGCCCGCACTCAGGACGCCCACCCGCACTCAGGACGCCCACTCTGAGGACGCCCACACTCAGGACGCCCGCACTCAGGACGCCCACCCGCACTCAGGACGCCCCCCCGCACTCAGGACGCCCACACTCAGGACGCCCGCACTCAGGACGCCCGCACTCAGGACGTCCACCCGCACTCAGGACGCCCACCCACACTCAGGACGCCCACACTCAGGACGCCCGCACTCAGGACGCCCGCACTCAGGACGCCCACCCGCACTCAGGACACCCACACTCAGGACGCCCGCACTCAGGACGCCCGCACTCAGGACGCCCACCCGCACTCAGGACGCCTGCCCGCACTCAAGACGCCCACCCGCACTCAGGACGCCCGCATTCAGGACGCCCGCACTCAGGACGCCCGCACTCAGGACGCCCACCCGCACTCAGGACGCCTGCCCGCACTCAAGACGCCCACCCGCACTCAGGACGCCCGCACTCAGGACGCCCGCACTCAGGACGCCCGCACTCAGGACGCCCGCACTCAGGACGTCCACCCGCACTCAGGACGCCCACCCACACTCAGGACGCCCACCCGCACTCAGGACGCCCACCCGCACTCAGGACGCCCACACTCAGGACGCCCGCACTCAGGACGCCCGCACTCAGGACGCCCGCCCGCACTCAGGACACCCACACTCAGGACGCCCGCACTCAGGACGCCCGCACTCAGGACGCCCACCCGCACTCAGGACACCCACAATCAGGACGCCCGCACTCAGGACGCCCGCACTCAGGACGCCCACCCGCACTCAGGACGCCTGCCCGCACTCAAGACGCCCACCCGCACTCAGGACGCCCGCATTCAGGACGCCCGCACTCAGGACGCCCGCACTCAGGACACCCGCACTCAGGACGCCCGCACTCAGGACGCCCGCACTCAAGACGCCCACCCGCACTCAGGACGCCCGCACTCAGGACGCCCACCCGCACTCAGGACACCCACACTCAGGACGCCCGCACTCAGGACGCCCGCACTCAGGACGCCCGCACTCAGGACGCCCGCACTCAAGACGCCCACCCGCACTCAGGACGCCCACACTCAGGACGCCCGCACTCAGGACGCCCGCACTCAGGACGCCCGCACTCAGGACGCCCGCACTCAGGACGCCCACCCGCACTCAGGACGCCCACCCGCACTCAGGACGCCCACCCGCACTCAGGACGCCCACCCGCACTCAGGACGCCCACACTCAGGACGCCCGCACTCAGGACGCCCGCACTCAGGACGCCCACCCGCACTCAGGACACCCACAGTCAGGACGCCCGCACTCAGGACGCCCGCACTCAGGAGGCCCACCCGCACTCAGGACGCCCGCATTCAGGACGCCCGCACTCAGGACGCCCGCACTCAGGACGCCCGCACTCAGGACGCCCGCACTCAGGACGCCCGCACTCAGGATGCCCGCACTCAGGACGCCCACTCTCAGGACGCCCGCACTCAGGACGCCCACCCGCACTCAGGACGCCCACTCTGAGGACGCCCACACTCAGGACGCCCACACTCAGGACGCCCGCACTCAGGACGCCCACCCGCACTCAGGACGCCCGCACTCAGGACGCCCGCACTCAGGACGCCCGCACTCAGGACGCCCACCCGCACTCAGGACGCCCACCCGCACTCAGGACGCCCGCACTCAGGACGCCCGCACTCAGGACGCCCACCCGCACTCAGGACACCCACAGTCAGGACGCCCGCACTCAGGACGCCCGCACTCAGGACGCCCACCCGCACTCAGGACGCCTGCCCGCACTCAAGACGCCCACCTGCACTCAGGACGCCCGCATTCAGCACGCCCGCACTCAGGACGCCCGCACTCAGGACACCCGCACTCAGGACGCCCGCACTCAGGACGCCCGCACTCAAGACGCCCACCCGCACTCAGGACGCCCGCACTCAGGACGCCCACCCGCACTCAGGACACCCACACTCAGGACTCTCGCACTCAGGACGCCCGCACTCAGGACGCCCGCACTCAGGACGCCCGCACTCAGGACGCCCACCCGCACTCAGGACGCCCACACTCAGGCCGCCCGCACTCAGGACGCCCGCACTCAGGGCGCCGCACTCTGGACGCCCGCACTCAGGACGCCCACCACTCAGGACGCCCACCCGCACTCAGGACGCCCACCCGCACTCAGGACGCCCACCCGCACTCAGGACGCCCGCACTCAGGACGCCCGCACTCAGGACGCCCACCCGCACTCAGGACACCCACAGTCAGGACGCCCGCACTCAGGACGCCCGCACTCAGGAGGCCCACCCACACTCAGGACGCCCGCACTCAGGACACCCGCACTCAGGACGCCCACCCGCACTCAGGATGCCCACCCGCACTCAGGACGCCCGCACTCAGGACGCCCACACTCAGGACGCCCGCACTCAGGACGCCCACACTCAGGACGGCCGCACTCAGGACGCCCACCCGCACTCAGGACGCCCGCACTCAGGACGCCCGCACTCAGGACGCCCACTCTCAGGACGGCCGCACTCAGGACGCCCGCACTCAGGACGCCCACCCGCACTCAGGCCGCCCACTCTCAGGACGCCCACTCTCAGGACGCCCACCCGCACTCAGGACGCCCACCCGCACTCAGGACGCCCACCCGCACTCAGGACGCCCACCCTCACTCAGGACGCCCACCCGCACTCAGGACGCCCGCACTCAGGACGCCCGCACTCAGGACGCCCGCACTCAGGACCCCCGCACTCAGGACGACCACTCTCAGGACGCCCACTCTCAGGACGCCCGCACTCAGGACACCCACCCGCACTCAGGACGCCCACTCTCAGGACGCCCGCACTCAGGACGCCCGCACTCAGGACGCCCGCACTCAGGACGCCCACCCGCACTCAGGACACCCACACTCAGGACGCCCGCACTCAGGACGCCCGCACTCAGGACACCCGCCCGCACTCAGGACGCCTGCCCGCACTCAAGACGCCCAGCCGCACTCAGGACGCCCGCATTCAGGACGCCCGCACTCAGGACGCCCCACACTCAGGACGCACGCCCGCACTCAGGACACTCGCACTCAGGACGCCCGCACTCAGGACGCCCGCACTCAGGATTCCCGCACTCAGGATTCCCGCACTCAGGACGCCCGCATTCAGGACGCCCGCCCGCTCTCAGGACGCCCGCACTCAGGACGCCCGCACTCAGGACACCCGCACTCAGGACGCCCACCCGCACTCAGGACGCCCGCACTCAGGACGCCCACTCTCAGGACGCCCACCCGCACTCAGGACGCCCACTCTCAGGACGCCCGCACTCAGGACGCCCACCCGCACTCAGGACACCCGCACTCAGGACGCCCACCCGCACTCAGGACGCCCACTCTCAGGACGCCCACCCGCACTCAGGACGCCCACTCTCAGGACGTCCGCACTCAGGACGCCCGCACTCAGGACGCCCGCACTCAGGACGCCCACCCGCACTCAGGACACCCGCACTCAGGACGCCCACCCGCACTCAGGACGCCCGCCCGCACTCAGGACGCCCGCCCGCACTCAGGACGCCCGCACTCAGGACGCCCGCACTCAGGACGCCCGCCCGCACTCAGGACGCCCGCCCGCACTCAGGACGCCCACTCTCAGGACGCCCACTCTCAGGACGCCCGCACTCAGGACGCCCACCCGCACTCAGGACACCCACACTCAGGACGTCCGCACTCAGGACGCCCGCACTCAGGACGCCCACCCGCACTCAGGACGCCTGCCCGCACTCAAGACGCCCACCCGCACTCAGGACGCCCGCATTCAGGACGCCCGCACTCAGGACGCCCACTCTCAGGACGCCCACACTCAGGACGCCCACACTCAGGACGGACGCCCACACTCAGGACGCCCGCACTCAGGACGCCCGCCCGCACTCAGGACGCCCACCCGCACTCAGGAGGCCCGCACTCATTAATTCTGATGTGGAAAATGCGAGGTCATGTCTAGTCTTATCAACATTTCCAACCAGGAAGTAAAATTTCAAAGCTAAAAATGGCCAAATTGGGAAAATTAGTGAGTGTTTTTGTAAAAATCTAAAAAAGTGTTTTAGTAAACAGTAGTCCAACCTGTCATAGGCACTTTAAATAACAGTAAAACACACAATCCAGGTTTGTGAAAGAATTTAGCTTTTATTAAACTTAATGTTGTAAATAAAAATGCAATAATTATGACTTTTAAACTCGTAATTATGACTTTCAAACTCATAATTATAACTTTTAAACTCATAATTATAACATTTAAACTCGTAATTATGACTTTTAAACTCATAATTATGACTTTTAAACTTGTAATTATGAATTTCAAACATATAATTTTAAGCTTTTAATTTCTGACTCTAGATAGAGTTCACTTCCACAGGAGTCTCTGAAGCCTGATCTCCAGCTTTTTGAGTCTGACTTTCACTTGATCCGGCCTCAGCAGCTCTTTCTCCTTCTCTCCAGTGTGGACTCTCATATGTGATGCTAGGTTGTCTGACCTTGAAAATCTCTTCTCACAAACATCGCATATGTACGGTTTGTCCCCTGTGTGGATTCTCATATGTGTATAGAGGGCACTGTGGTGTCCAAATCCCTTCCCACACTGGTCACAATGAAATGGTTTCTCTCCAGTGTGGACTCTCATATGTGATACTAGGGTGCTTAACTGTACAAATCTCTTCTCACAAACATCACATCTGTACGGTTTGTCCCCTGTGTGGATTTTCATATGTGATGCTAGGTTGTCTGACCTTGAAAATCTCTTCTCACAAACATCACAGCTGTACGGTTTGTCCCCTGTGTGGATTTTCATATGTTGATAGAGGGCACTGTGGTGTCCAAATCCCATCCCACACTGGTCACAATCAAATGGTTTCTCTCCAGTGTGGACTCTCATATGTGATGCTAGGCTGCTTAACTGTACAAATCTCTTCTCACAAACATCACATCTGTGCGGTTTGTCCCCAGTGTGGATTCTCATATGTGTATAGAGGGCACTGACGTGTCCAAATCCCTTCCCACACTGGTCACAATCAAATGGTTTCTCTCCAGTGTGGACTCTTATATGTAATTTTAAGTTGAATGACCTTGAAAATCTCTTCTCACAAACATCACAGCAGTACGGTTTGTCCCCTGTGTGGATTTTCATATGTGATGCTAGGTTGCCTGACCTTGAAAATCTCTTCTCACAAACATCACAGCTGTACGGTTTGTCCCCTCTGTGGATTTTCATATGTTTATAGAGGGCACTGTGGTGTCCAAATCCCGTCCCACACTGGTCACATTCAAATGGTTTCTCTCCAGTGTGGATGCTCATATGTGATACTAGGCTGCTTGACTGTACAAATCTCTTCTCACAAACATCACAGCTGTATGGCCTCTCTCCTGTGTGGACTCTCATATGTGATTTTAGGGTGCTTGACACTGAAAATCTCTTCTCACAAACAACACAGCTGTATGGTTTTTCTCCAGTGTGGATTCTGTAGTGTCTTTTCAGTACAGAATGATGTGGACACACCTTTCCACACTGGTCACATGTGAAAGTCATTCTGTTGATGGATCTTGTAGCTCTGCATGAGAACAAAGGAAAGGAAGTGTCAAGTAAACTGATCAAACAAAGTCGCTAACTAAATACACATAAAATCACACATTATAAATCATATGTAAGAATGTTTCAGTGTGTGTTTTTCAAGCAAGTTACATTTGGCTGAATTGTAAACAGTGGCGTGTGCGGCAGGTCCGAGGCGCCGCTTGGAAGGAACATACCGGTAGGTCATACAGGTTAAAGAATTTTAGTATCATATTTTCCAAGTTTTGCTAGGCAAGACTTTTGTGAGAAAGGAATGAATCGCCGGTCCCAAATTGCTTCATTGGTCTCAAATAAATGCCGGGTCTTTTAAGTGACTGAAACAAATAAATGCCCGGGTTACTATTTGGTATTTTACGGTATGTAACACATGTGAGGACAGAAGCCAGGGCTTTTGTGGAACAGTGCAACTCTCTGTAAGGACAGAAAAGCAGCTGTGCTGAGTAATCGGGACTGACCAGTAACAAAAGTTTACACTGAACAGCTTCTGGTACATGACTCTGTACACTAAAACTTTAGTAATTACAGTTATTCCCAATATTATCGGTTACAGATATTGTACAAAAGGCAATAGTTTATAAAAATAACCCAGAATGGGACAGTTATCTCTGTCCACACAAATAGGCATAAACGGAGTTTTCAAAAATCTTCACTTTGGCCGGAGTTTTCCCTCAATACTCGTTTTTGATGCGTGTTCGTGTGGATGACAGGTCAAAACGCAGCAAAACATCTTGTTTACACGAGAACGCTTACGGGTAAAAACGACAGAATATTTTCTCGGAAGTGCCTTTCGTTTACACGGTGACAAAAACGCAAAAATCTGAACCCACCCTCCAGAGTGGAAAAGTTAAATACGCTCCGCTGTAGCGTTTCCGTGTAAACTGCCCAAGACGCAAAACTCTGGTCAGATCTGCTCACGTCGCGTACGCGTTTACGTCACATAGATGAAATTTGTGTTTTAACGATCTCGTCGGTTGCATGTGGATAGGCAGTTCCTCTCGGTTGTCCGTCTGGGGGAGCAGGATACAGCTCTATGAATGCGTAGAGCTCCCAGTCCACACCTTGTTGCGCCTTCGTTGCTTTGTAGTTTTACGTGGTCTGAAGCAATAGTTCAACTTCTTCGTCTGACCACACGAAATTTTTCTTGCTACCGGTAGCCATGGCATGTATACCCAATCGAATTCCACACACTTTTGCGTCACCGTATGCACGCAGATTTCCTCCCAAAAACGCTCGTCTAAACGCGGAATAAAAAGTGAAGACGCGACGCCACTTTTGCGTCTTCTGTTCAGACCGTCATCGTGTAAACGTAGCCTACCGGCTCCGTATGGACATATGGTTTGGTATGGTATATGACTATGGTCAGGAGCAGAGAACCCACCGAAAATACGTGTTATCTGGGTAAGCGCCATTTAGCGACATAAATACGAGCGCTAATCACAAGAATAGTTAACAGGCTGCTGCTCCACAACTCACCGTGGAGGAAGAGGCAGTTTGGAATCCGAAAAGTCCACAAATTCACAGGTTTATCCTTCACGCCGACCTGAGCAGGAGCCACGTAAGGAGGAGGAAGCGAGAGACGAGAAGTCTGCACTGCACATGCGCGTAATGACGTAACAGGAAGAGGGCCGATTTTTCTAAATTTTAATTTTATCTTAAAGCAGAAAAATAAATACATAATAATAATAATAATAATAATAATAATAATAATAATAATAATAATAATAATAATAATAATAATAATAATAATAATAATAATAATAATAATAATAACAAAAACAAGTGGCGATGATTGGCCCTCGCTCGTGTCTAAACCGCGCCCCGGCCACGCCACAAACGCTAACTCCTAAATTAACCCTAACCCCACCTTAACTCTAAGGAAGTAAAGTATGTATTTATATAGCACTTTTCACAGACAGATGTCACAAAGACACTTTACAGAGGATTATTTACAGAGCATTCTTCATTCACTCCATACCCGGTGTAAATTGCTGTTGGACGCCCGCCCGCACTCAGGACGCCCGCACTCAGGACGCCCGCCCGCACTCAGGACGCCCGCACTCAGGACGCCCGCACTCAGGACGCCCACACTCAGGACGCCCGCCCGCACTCAGGACGCCCGCCCGCACTCAGGACGCCCGCCCGCACTCAGGACGCCCGCCCGCACTCAGGACGCCCGCACTCAGGACGCCCGCACTCAGGACGCCCGCACTCAGGACGCCCACACTCAGGACGCCCGCCCGCACTCAGGACGCCCGCCCGCACTCAGGACGCCCACCCTCAGGACGCCCACTCTCAGGACGCCCGCACTCAGGACGGACGCCCACACTCAGGACACCCGCACTCAGGACACCCGCCCGCACTCCGGACGCCCACCCGCACTCAGGACGCCCGCACTCAGGACGCCCACCCGCACTCAGGACACCCGCACTCAGGACGCCCGCCCGCACTCAGGACGCCCACCCGCACTCAGGACGCCCGCACTCATTAATTCTGACGTGGAAAATGCGAGGTCATGTCTAGTCTATCAACATTTCCAACCAGGAAGTAAAATTTTAAAGCTAAAAATGGCCAAATTGAGAAAATTAGTGAGTGTTTTTGTAAAAATCTAAAAAAGTGTTTTAGTAAACAGTAGTCCAACCTGTCATAGGCACTTTAAATAACAGTAAAACACACAATCCAGGTTTGTGAAAGAATTTAGCTTTTATTAAACTTAATGTTGTAAATAAAAATGCAACAATTATGACTTTTAAACTCGTAATTATGACTTTCAAACTCATAATTATAACTTTTAAACTCATAATTATAACATTTAAACTCGTAATTATGACTTTTAAACTTGTAATTATGAATTTCAAACATATAATTTTAAGCTTTTAATTTCTGACTCTAGATAGAGTTCACTTCCACAGGAGTCTCTGAAGCCTGATCTCCAGCTTTTTGAGTCTGACTTTCACTTGATCCGGCCTCAGCAGCTCTTTCTCCTTCTCTCCAGTGTGGACTCTCATATGTGATGCTAGGTTGCCTGACCTTGAAAATCTCTTCTCACAAACATCACATCTGTACGGTTTGTCCCCTGTGTGGATTCTCATATGTTTATAGACGGCACTGACGTGTCCAAATCCCTTCCCACACTGGTCACAATGAAATGGTTTCTCTCCAGTGTGGACTCTCATATGTGATACTAGGGTGCTTAACTGTACAAATCTCTTCTCACAAACATCACATCTGTACGGTTTGTCCCCAGTGTGGATTTTCATATGTGATGCTAGGGTGTCTGACCTTGAAAATCTCTTCTCACAAACATCACAGCTGTACAGTTTGTCCCCTGTGTGGATTTTCATATGTGTATAGAGGGCACTGTGGTGTCCAAATCCCTTCCCACACTGGTCACAATCAAATGGTTTCTCTCCAGTGTGGACTCTCATATGTGATGCTAGGCTGCTTAACTGTACAAATCTCTTCTCACAAACATCACATCTGTGCGGTTTGTCCCCAGTGTGGATTCTCATATGTGTATAGAGGGCACTGACGTGTCCAAATCCCTTCCCACACTGGTCACAATCAAATGGTTTCTCTCCAGTGTGAACTCTCATATGTGATTTTAGGTTGCCTGACCTTGAAAATCTCTTCTCACAAACATCACATCTGTACGGTTTGTCCCCTGTGTGGACTCTCATATGTGATTTTAGGTTGCCTGAACTTGAAAATCTCTTCTCACAAACATCACAGCTGTACGGTTTGTCCCCTTTGTGGATTTTCATATGTTTATAGAGGGCACTGTGGTGTCCAAATCCCGTCCCACACTGGTCACATTCAAATGGTTTCTCTCCAGTGTGGATGCTCATATGTGATACTAGGCTGCTTGACTGTACAAATCTCTTCTCACAAACATCACAGCTGTATGGCCTCTCTCCTGTGTGGACTCTCATATGTGATTTTAGGGTGCTTGACACTGAAAATCTCTTCTCACAAACAACACAGCTGTATGGTTTTTCTCCAGTGTGGATTCTGTAGTGTCTTTTCAGTACAGAATGATGTGGACACACCTTTCCACACTGGTCACATGTGAAAGTCATTCTGTTGATGGATCTTGTAGCTCTGCATGAGAACAAAGGAAAGGAAGTGTCAAGTAAACTGATCAAACAAAGTCGCTAACTAAATACACATAAAATCACACATTATAAATCATATGTAAGAATGTTTCAGTGTGTGTTTTTCAAGCAAGTTACATTTGGCTGAAATGTAAACGGTGGCGTGTGCGGCAGGTCCGAGGCGCCGCTTGGAAGGAACATACCGGTAGGTCATACAGGTTAAAGAATTTTAGTATCATATTTTCCAAGTTTTGCTAGGCAAGACTTTTGTGAGAAAGGAATGAATCGCCGGTCCCAAATTGCTTCATTGGTCTCAAATAAATGCCGGGTCTTTTAAGTGACTGAAACAAATAAATGCCCGGGTTACTATTTGGTATTTTACGGTATGTAACACATGTGAGGACAGAAGCCAGGGCTTTTGTGGAACAGTGCAACTCTCTGTAAGGACAGAAAAGCAGCTGTGCTGAGTAATCGGGACTGACCAGTAACAAAAGTTTACACTGAACAGCTTCTGGTACATGACTCTGTACACTAAAACTTTAGTAATTACAGTTATTCCCAATATTATCGGTTACAGATATTGTACAAAAGGCAATAGTTTATAAAAATAACCCAGAATGGGACAGTTATCTCTGTCCACACAAATAGGCATAAACGGAGTTTTCAAAAATCTTCACTTTGGCCGGAGTTTTCCCTCAATACTCGTTTTTGATGCGTGTTCGTGAGGATGACAGGTCAAAACGCAGCAAAACATCTTGTTTACACGAGAACGCTTACGGGTAAAAACGACAAAATATTTTCTCGGAAGTGCCTTTCGTTTACACGGTGACAAAAACGCAAAAATCTGAAACCACCCTCCAGAGTGGAAAAGTTAAATACGCTCCGCTGTAGCGTTTCCGTGTAAACTGCCCAAGACGCAAAACTCTGGTCAGATCTGCTCACGTCGCGTACGCGTTTACGTCACATAGATGAAATTTGTGTTTTAACGATCTCGTCGGTTGCATGTGGATAGGCAGTTCCTCTCGGTTGTCCGTCTGGGGGAGCAGGATACAGCTCTATGAATGCGTAGAGCTCCCAGTCCACACCTTGTTGCGCCTTCGTTGCTTTGTAGTTTTACGTGGTCTGAAGCAATAGTTCAACTTCTTCGTCTGACCACACGAAATTTTTCTTGCTACCGGTAGCCATGGCATGTATACCCAATCGAATTCCACACACTTTTGCGTCACCGTATGCACGCAGATTTCCTCCCAAAAACGCTCGTCTAAACGCGGAATAAAAAGTGAACACGCGACGCCACTTTTGCGTCTTCTGTTCAGACCGTCATCGTGTAAACGTAGCCTACCGGCTCCGTATGGACATATGGTTTGGTATGGTATATGACTATGGTCAGGAGCAGAGAACCCACCGAAAATACGTGTTATCTGGGTAAGCGCCATTTAGCGACATAAATACGAGCGCTAATCACAAGAATAGTTAACAGGCTGCTGCTCCACAACTCACCGTGGAGGAAGAGGCAGTTTGGAATCAGAAAAGTCCAGAAATTCACAGGTTTATCCTTCACGCCGACCTGAGCAGGAGCCACGTAAGGAGGAGGAAGCGAGAGACGAGAAGTCTGCACTGCACATGCGCGTAATGACGTAACAGGAAGAGGGCCGATTTTTCTAAATTTTAATTTTATCTTAAAGCAGAAAAATAAATACATAATAATAATAATAATAATAATAACAACAACAACGGCGGCACGGTGGCTGAGTGGCAACACTCAGGCCTCACAGCAAGAAGGTTGCGGGTTCGATCTCCGGGTCACCCGGGCCTTTCTGTGTGGAGTTTGCATGTTCCTCCCCGTGTCTGGATGGGTTTCCTCCGGGTACTCCGGTTTCCCCCATCAACCTAAAACATGCAGCACCCCTATGAACTAACATCAAGGACCATGTTGTTCACCCTCCTGTGGGCTCACCACCCGCAGAGGGGTTCATAGGGGGGGTCAGGTGCTATGAGTATTGGGCAGCAAGCTGCCCCCGCGACCCAGCCGGATTAAGCGGGAGAAGATGGATGGATGGATGGATAATAACAACAATAATAATGACAATAACAAAAACAAGTGGCGATGATTGGCCCTCGCTTGTGTCTAAGCCGCGCCCCGGCCACGCTGTGCCCCATAAACGTAACTCTAACTCCTAAATTAACCCTAACCCCTTACCCTACCTGGACTCCTAACTCTAAGTAAGTAAAGTATGTATTTATATAGCGCTTTTCACAGACAGATGTCACAAAGACGCTTTACAGAGGATTATTTACAGAGCATTCTTCATTCACTCCATACCCGGTGGTGGTAAACTGCTGTTGTAGCCACAGCTGCCCTGGGGCAGACTGACGGCCAAGCCAACCGGCGCCAACGGACCCTCCGACCACCACCATCACTCACTCACACAACTTTCACACCTACAGTGCATGTTTTGGGTTGATGGGGGAAACCGGAGCCCGGAGGAAACATGCAAACTCCACACAGAAAGGCCCGGCCCCTAATCTAACCACAGTCCCAACCCCAGCCCTAATCCTAAAGATAGACTTAACCGTACCCCTATCCCTAATTCTAATCTAACACCAGCCTTTACCTAATCCTAACACCTCACCTTAACCTAACACTACCGATTTCCTAAATGTTTGTATATGCTGATTTTTTTTAAATCCAAGATGGCGGACTTCCGGTATGTGAGGGGGCGTTAGCACGGATGTATAATAAGAGCTGGATAAGGCCCCTTCTGTCCGTGACCGCAGACAGACGTGTGGCCAAGCGAGGAACTGCAGCTGCAGCCCAGGAATTAAATCTCCCATAGAAGCACAATGTATTTTTTGAGAAATCAACCTGCCCGTGTTCGGCTGACAGGGCGTCCACACCTTTCATAATGGTCGGATTTTGTAGGGATTAGTACGTATTTTTACAATATGAATTAAAAAAAATTTTAATCGTCAAAGTGCCTAAAAATCAGCCTAGCCCCGCCCTGAGCCCGGGCTAACTCCGCTCTAGCAGCTCGCGCTCCGATTGGTCAGAACTGCGTTTCTGACGTCACAGCCCGACAGTCTTGGGCTGTGACGTCAGACGTTGGGCTGCAAACAAGGAAGTAAATGCGGAAATGAAAATCTTTTTTGCGGTCATGCGCCAATGAGCTCAGGCCATTGAAAACAACAGGCGCCATCTTGGATTCATCTTTTATTATAGCTCTATGGGCACTTGTACAATATATTTTTTTGTTCCTATTCCCATGATGCATCTGTGTACCAAATTTGGTTTGGCAGAGCAGTGCCTCCAGTTAGTTTCACACCCCCGGTATAAATATACTTATATATATGTACAGTTTGGTTTGACATGTGGACTGCACAAAAACACAGAAAAAACAGTTCCGTTCGTGATGTAAAACAGCTCTGAGCAGGTTTATTGAGCAGGTTTATTGAGCGTCGAGGTTCCGTCATTTTTATTGTTACTTTGAATTTTAAAAACTATTATTTTACAGTTATAAATCTAAATTGTCGGCGTGTTTTCCATAACCGTAGTGCTTCAGGGAGCGGCGGACATCCCTCCCCGGGCTGCTACAGCTGATGGTGCAGCCCCGTCACAAACTCCTGATAAAACGGCTCTGAAAAATAATAAAAAATATAAATGACCTAAAAAGCATCAATTTAAAAGAACTTATTCGGCTGTTTTTTACATTTCTGTTCTAATGTCGTTTCCTGGAGTTGCGTTTTGTTTCATTCACACACAAACCTGCACGTTTAGGCTTTAGAGTTCTTGTCTCAAACTGAAACCACTCTGTTCCACCTCGTGATGTCATCGCGTGGTGATACAGGACGTGCTCCACTGTGTTTTTAAACTCCACCTTCACTAGAATCATTTGGATCATTTCAGTCCTGGAGGCGCCAAACTCGACTGAACTAAAGGGAAAAGGAGAAACGACCACTTCATGACATCACGAGGTGGAACTGGTGTGGAACTGGTTTAGACCTGTTTTAGTCCTGGTTTAGACCTGGTTTAGATCTGATTTACTCTTGTTTTAGACCTGGTTTAGAACTGGTTTATCCTTGTTTTAGACCTGTTTTAGACCTGGTTTAGTTTAGTCCTGGTTTAGTCCTAGTTTGGACCTGATATAGTCCTGGTTTAGACCTGGTTTAGACCTGATATAGTCCTGGTTTAGACCTGGTTTAGACCAGGTTTAGACCTGGTTTGGACCTGATATAGTCCTGGTTTAGACCTGGTTTAGACCTGGTTTAGACCAGGTTTAGACCAGGTTTAGACCTGATATAGTCCTGGTTTAGACCTGGTTTAGACCAGGTTTAGACCTGGTTTGGACCTGATATAGTCCTGGTTTAGACCTGGTTTAGACCAGGTTTAGACCTGATATAGTCCTGGTTTAGACCTGGTTTAGACCAGGTTTAGACCAGGTTTAGACCTGATATAGTCCTGGTTTAGACCAGGTTTAGACCTGGTTTGGACCTGATATAGTCCTGGTTTAGACCTGGTTTAGACCTGGTTTAGACCTGGTTTAGACCTGATATAGTCCTGGTTTAGACCAGGTTTAGACCTGGTTTGGACCTGATATAGTCCTGGTTTAGACCCGGTTTAGACCTGGTTTAGACCTGGTTTAGACCTGGTTTAGACCTGGTTTAGACCTGGTTTAGACCTGATATATTCCTGGTTTAGACCTGGTTTAGACCAGGTTTAGACCTGGTTTGGACCTGATATAGTCCTGGTTTAGACCTGGTTTAGACCTGGTTTGGACCTGATATAGTCCTGGTTTAGACCTGGTTTAGACCTGGTTTAGACCTGGTTTAGACCTGGTTTGGACCTGATATAGTCCTGGTTTACTGTGGTGAAACAGGAAGTGCTCCACTGTGTTTTTTCACTGCAAAACAAAAACAAAATCTAGTCAAGTTAAAATGACTTGAATTGCTGACTTTTTGTAGTTAAAATATGAAAATACATTTGACTACATTTAAAATAAAATAAAACAAAATGTTGCTTGAATTAAGAAAAAAAAACACTTATTCCACTGGCAGATCATTTTACTTGTCAAGATGAATCTGCTCAAATAAAGTCAAATGTCCTTAATTTAAGTCATTTTAACTTAACTAGATATCGTTTTTTTCCCACTGTTCACTTCACTCATCTGGATCGTTTCAGCACTGGAACTGTCCATCTCTACTGAACTAAAGCTTCACTGCAAATTCCTCTGATCTGGCCAAGATTTTCACACTTGATCAGGTTCTTCATCTTGTTTTCAGATTCACGAGTGTCGCTCTCACTGGAACAGGTCCAAACGGGGGGAGGCGTTTTGGAGGATTCAACAGCCTCAGAACGTAGATGTGATGTGGCGGAACGTCCCCTTTAAGCACAGAACACGGTACAAACCTGAGTCTGGGTGGATGAAAGAATGTCGGAGCAGGAAGTCCAGCACCACCATGGCAGAGTTTGGTTTGAAGTCGTCCGAGGCCACGAGCTCCCGGACCTGAAACAGAAACGATTCCAGTCGGCTCATACTGTGCCTTTCCCTGTGAGCGTACGGCAGTTCTGAGGAAATCCAAATGTCTGTCGGACGAAAAAGCACTTTATACTGTATACTGCACATGAATCCTGCCTCATCTTAATGACTGCACTGAGGTGTGGGGAAATACTTATGAGACAAATGTGAATAATATCTCCGTCCTTCAGAAAAAGCCAATGAGGATCATGTGTAACGCTGGGTTCAGGGAACATACGAATCCACTGTTTTTTTAAGCTGAAAATAATGAAATTTGAAGATACAGTTAAATTTAAAACTCTGCAAATTATGCAACAAAGCACATTACAAACTTGTCCCAAATAACATCCAAAACATGTTCCTACATAGAGACAATACAGATAATCTGAGGGTCAAATGAACTTTAAGAAACAGCGCGTTCGTACGACCCTGAAAAGTTTGTTCATTACTCGACCTGTGGAACGAACTAAGATGAAAGCTTAAAATGCAGCGTCTCGTTAGTGAACTTTAAAAGAATGAACGAGGTAAATGTGTTTAACCTCCTGAGACCTGAGCTTTTGTCTGGTGTGCATTTTTTATTTCTTCTTTCTATTTAGGATAGGTAGGATAATAAGTATCACAATTCAACTTTTTTTTTTTCTACAGATAAAACACAATCAGCTGTTTATTTCAAGCCCTAAACATAACAAATGTGACGCAGGTCGACCGTGAGCGGGTCGGGGTTCGGTGAGCGAGGTTAAAAACACAGACAAAGGCGTGAAAATGTGATCTACAGTTTAATTTTTTCTGGTTTTCAATCGTGACAAAAAAGCGGACGTGCAAAAAGTGCAAAAAGGTACAAGACGGAGGCAGGCGGCAGTTTCCTCTCCAGCAGCAGAACCGTCCAGCGATTTACAACTCTGTAAACTCATCCAAATATTCCCAAGTTTACCTCACAACGCGGCACAATCAATAACATGACACAGTCCCAATGTCCTCAAATTACCACACGACATTTACTGATGCTCTCGTCGGCTGTGATCACGAAAATCTGTCAAATTTTAAGGCCAAATGAAAGTAGAGACCTCACTGTACATAAATAATTTGGTTTCATTCATAAAGTCTGGATATAAACTTTACCAAGCTATTTTTTCTTTGCTGTAGAGGATTTTTGTTGATTTCCTTGACGATTTTATTTAATTTTTTCTCCATTGAAATTGGTGTAATATTGTGATATCACCACAAGATCGCACAGGTGAAAGTTTTAAAAAATTGAATATCTTAGAGGTTAAGAGGCAAAAATGTAATGTCCTCGTATGGGGCCACAGGGTCTCAAGAGGTTAAAAACTGTCACTGAAGAGTTAAAACTATGAACACTCACCTATAGTTAAGAATTATTAGTATTATTCTGCTGTTTTTGTGCTTGTGTCAGTATCAGCTGCTGTGCTGCTTTTGCTGTAGATCACATGTGTCAAACATGCGGCCCGGGGGCCAGATCCGGCCCTCCAAGACCTTTAATCTGGCCCTCGGCTGATCTTTCTATTAAAATACTTAAAATTTTCAGATTTTTCTGTTAATTTTCTGCACCGTTTAGCATAGCAGCGTCTCCGGCGTTTCTGTACGTTGCGACTCCCACCAGAGCAGCACAAATGAAGACTTTCCTCTTTCCAAACGCTCTTAAAGGACGATCGTTTTGACTGTCGACCGTGACCCTCATCAGCAAAATGTCAAAAAATGAGAAAAGCAGATGCTGAGTTCAGGATTTCCCAAGAAAAATAGTTTAAATCTTATTTGTTGACAGAGGTGAATGGGAAATCTGTGCTCAGTGTGTTTGGAACAAGTGGCGTTGCTCGAGGAATATAATCTTAAACACCACTACGAGACACGGAGAAAAATACAATAACTTGAAGAGAGAACTGAGTTTTCTGATCCGGCCCCTTTGGGATCAAAGTAGGCTGCATACGGCCCCCGGACCAAAATGAGTTTGACACCCCTGCTGTAGATAAAGTCGCGGCTGAGCTAATATAAGTGTTTATTTCTGCTTCCTCCTTGTGAGCTCTGTGCAAATCTTATATATGATAAATGTGAGCGTTTGTGATCGTTTACTTTCTTTCTCGAACCTGCTCAAATAAATTTCATTCATTCATTCAGCGCTGACCGAAAGCTCTGCTCTGTAAGACGCTGTTACTCAAGTCAGACTTTAATCGGAGCTTTATTTTAACACAGTCTGACCAGAAAGAACTGATCTGGATGGAATTACAACAGGTCAGAACTGCAGGAGAGTCGGGGCCTTTAGTCCGAGCCATCTGTGTGCAGAAAAATGTGTACATGTAAATCTGTCTGTTAATGTAGGAACGTCTGTCTGTGTGTCTGTTTGTCTGTTCCACGTGTAACTCTGGAACCGCTCACACGACTGATCTCAGTTTCAGAGGGTGTCATCCTAATGGTGCAGTGCCAAAAAATGACAAACATATGAGTCAAAAACAACAGCTCTGCTCTAGCGTTTGTACATTTGTATTTGGAGCAGTGATGAGCTGCTCCCTCTGCTGGTCACTGGTTGCTGTCTCCTAAAAATGTGCTCTTTAAACCAATTTGGTATTTTTTTCTTGAGTTTTCAGACTTAAAACTTATTTGTCTGTGTTTGCTGATGTGTGCGTCGTGTCACCATGGAAACTGCTGAACGTTCTGCCATAGATTCACTTCTTAGGTTCTTTTTTAAGACGATGTAGTCAAGTGTATTTACCTTGTTGACAGGTTTCGGCTGCTGCATCTTCAGAACTGTCCTTGGTGCTGTTGGTGACGTGTCGTACACGACCGTTCAAAAGTTTGGAGTCACCCAGACGATTTTGTGTTTTCCATGAAGAGTCGCACTTTTATTTACCACCATGAGTTACAAAATGAATAAACTTTAGTCAAGACATTGACAAGGTTAGAAATAATGATTTGTATTTGAAATAATCATTTTTTCCTTCAAACTTTGCTTTGGTCAAAGAATCCTCCATTTGCAGCAGTCACAGCCTTCAGACCTTTGGCCTCCAGCTGTTCATTTGTTGAAGGATCTGGAGAAATTTCACCCCAGGCTTCTAGAAGCTTCTCCCACAGGTTGGATTGTCTGGATGGAAACTTCTTCTGTACCAGACGCTCAAACTGCTCCACAGCAGCTCAGTGGGTTCTGTCCATAACACTTCTGTCCACAGCAGCTCAGTGGGTCTGTCCATAACACTTCTGTCCACAGCAGCTCAGTGGGTCTGTCCATAACACTTCTGTCCACAGCAGCTCAGTGGGTTCTGTCCATAACACTTCTGTCCACTCTTCCTCTGTCCAGTGTCTGTGTCTTTTGCCCATATTAATCTGTTTCTTTTATTGTCAGTCTCAGATGTGGCTTTTCCTTTGCCACTCTGCCCTGAAGCTGCATCCTGGAGTCGCCTCTTCTCTGTAGATGTTCACACTGGTGTTTTTCGGGTTCTATTTAATGAAGCTGCCAGTTGAGGACCTGTGAGGCGTCTGTTTCTCAAACTAGAGACTCTAATGTATCTTCTGGCTCAGTTGTGCAGCAGCTCCCACTTCTCTTTCTACTCTGGTTAGAGCCTGTTTGTGCTCTTCTCTGAAGGGAGTAGTTCACACCGCTGGAGGAAATCTTCAGTTTCTTGGCAGTTTCTTGCATAGAATAGCCTTCTTATGTAAGAACAAGAACAGACTGTTGAGTTTCACATGAAAGTTCTCTCTTTCTGGTCATTTTGAGCGTTTAATCGACCCCACAAATGTGATGCTCCAGATACTGAACCTGCTCAAAGAAGGTCAGTTTTATAGCTTCTCTAACCAGCTGAACTGTTTTCCTCTGTGCTAACATGACTGCACAAGGGTTTTCTGATCACATGTCAACAAGGTAAATACACTTGGCTAAATTGTCTTAAAAAAGAACCTAAGAAGTTAAAGTACTAAGAAGACAAAATGAATATTTCTGCCGTAGAGACTCATGTGGAGCCCCCCAGTGTCCTGACCTCTCCGATGGGCAGCAGGTAGAACTCCTGCACTTCCCCGTCTCCCACAGCGGGTCTGAAATCCTGAGGCAGCTCCAGGTCAAAGACGAACTGACTCTCGGAGAACACGCCCTCCTCGTCCTCGTACGTGTAACTGCAGAGCGGAAAAGTCACAGCACAAGTCGAATATTATTCACGCTACAGCGAGTTTTAAGTGTTCACATCCAGGACCCGGAGCAGCACCAGAGACCCGGACTTCACACAGACACTTCTGCTCTCAAACTAAACTTTATGAGAAATATATAAACACAAACTGCCTGAAATAAAACTAAACACAAATGAACAAACCGTGTGTGTTTCTGTTCCTTAACATTGAGGAGTGGTCAGTTTGGACATTTTCAGTGCATTTCTCCGTCTGTCTCTGTGTTTTTCCTGTCTTATTTATCTCTCTTATTTTGTCTCTCTCCACCACTCATAAAAATAAAGACAAACTCACAAAAACAGTAATAATAACAGGATCTCCCGAACGTGTCCGCTCAAAGGTCGTAATCTCGAGCTTTTCTCAGGGTTAAAGTGTGTGTGCTGTACCGGTGCTGGCCACACGGGGGCGTACCTGACCGTGCTCACAGGGCGTGCCCGCTGTGCCAGCTCCGCGGGCACGCACGCCTCCTCCGCACACTCTTTCACCGCCGTGAGCTGGACGCCCACCCCGGCCGCCAGGCCCCCGGCTGCCTGAGGGGTCAGAGGTCACAGAGGTCACAGAGAGGTCAGAGCGGGATGTCTCTCCTCCGTTTATCCCTCTCTTCCCTTTTCTCTTCCCTTTTCTCTCTTTCTCTCCCCTCTTGTCCCTTTCTCTCTTTCACTCCCCTCTCTTCCCTTTTCTCTTCACTTTTCTCTCTTTCGCTCCCCTCTCTTCTCTTTTCTCTCTCCTCTTTCTGTCTTTCGCTCCCCTCTCTTCCCTTTTCTCTCTCCTCTTTCTCTCTCCTCTCTTCCCTTTTCTCTCTCCTCTTTCTCTCTCCTCTCTTCCCTTTTCTCTCTCCTCTTTCTCTCTCCTCTCTTCCCTTTTCTCTCTCCTCTTTCTGTCTTTCGCTCCCCTCTCTTCCCTTTTCTCTCTCCTCTTTCTCTCTCCTCTCTTCCCTTTTCTCTCTCCTCTTTCTCTCTCCTCTCTTCCCTTTTCTCTCTCCTCTTTCTCTCTTTCACTCCCCTCTCTTCCCTTTTCTCTTCACTTTTCTCTCTTTCGCTCCCCTCTCTTCCCTTTTCTCTCTCCTCTTTCTCTCTTTCGCTCCCCTCTCTTCCCTTTTCTCTCTCCTCTTTCTCTCTTTCTCTCTCCTCTCTTCCCTTTTCTCTCTCCTCTTTCTCTCTTTCACTCCCCTCTCTTCCCTTTTCTCTCTCCTCTTTCTCTCTTTTGCTCCCCTCTCTTCCCTTTTCTCTCTCCTCTCTCTCTTTCGCTCCCCTCTCTTCCCTTTTCTCTCTCCTCTTTCTCTCTCCTCTCTTCCCTTTTCTCTCTCCTCTTTCTCTCTCCTCTCTTCCCTTTTCTCTCTCCTCTTTCTCTCTTTCGCTCTCCTCTCTTCCCTTTTCTCTCTCCTCTTTCTCTCTTTCGCTCCCCTCTATTCCCTACCTCCTTCCCTTCCTCTTTCCCTCCTCCCTTTCTCTGTCCTCTTTCCCCCTCTCTTCCCTTTTCTCTCCGCTCCCTCTCTCTCTCCTTTGCTCCCTCCTCTTCTCCCATTCTCTCTCATCTCCTAACTCTCTCTCCTCCATTTCTCTCTCACCTTTCACTTTCTCTTCTCCCTTTCTCTCTCCTTTAACCCTTTCTTCCCTGCCTCTCTCACTCCCCCCTCTCTGCCCTCCTCTTCCGCCTAACTCTCTCTCTTCTCCCTTTCTCCCCCTCTCCTAACTCTTTCTCCCCCACCTCTCTCTCTCTCCTCCTTTTTGCTCTCTCTCTAACCCCTGTGCCCACTTTCTGCCCCCCTCTCCCCCTTTCTGCCCCCTTTCTGCCCCCTGTGCCCCTTTCTGCCCCCGTTCTGCCCCCTTTCTGCCCCCCTGTGCCCTCACCATGTTGTCCAGGAGCCCGGGGAAGGTCTGTTTGGTGGGCGAGCGTCGTGCCAGCCACATGCTGACGTCTCCGCCGGCGCCGACCGTGTAGGCGTTTACGTGCACGCCGTACCGCGTCACCCCGAACAGACCTGCAACACAGCGCACCTGAGGGCACCTGGAGCCAGACCGCGCCCAGTGCCCGCCTGCACTCAGGACGCCCGCACTCAGGACGCCCGCACTCAAAACGCCCGCACTCAGGACACCTGCACTCAGGACGCCCGCCCGCACTCAGGATGCCCGCACTCAGGATGCCCGCCCGCACTCAGGACGCCCGCACTCAGGACGCCCACACTCAGGACGCCCACACTCAGGACGCCCACACTCAGGATGCCCGCCCGCACTCAGGACGCCCGCCCGCACTCAGGACGCCCGCCCACACTCAGGACGCCCGCCCGCACTCAGGACGCCCGCCCGCACTCAGGACGCCCGCCCGCACTCAGGACACCCGCCCGCACTCAGGACGCCCACACTCCGGACGCCCGCCCGCACTCAGGACGCCCGCCCGCACTCAGGACGACCGCCCTCAGGACCCCCGCACTCAGGGCGCCCGCACTCAGGGCGCCCGCACTCAGGCCGACCGCACTCAGGACGCCCGCACTCAGGACGCCCGCACTCAGGACGCCCGCACTCAAAACGCCCGCACTCAGGACACCTGCACTCAGGACGCCCGCCCGCACTCAGGACGCCCGCACTCAGGACGCCCGCACTCAGGATGCCCGCCCGCACTCAGGACGCCCGCACTCAGGACGCCCGCACTCAGGACGCCCCCACTCAGGACGCCCGCACTCCGGATGCCCCCCCGCACTCAGGACGCCCGCCCGCACTCAGGACGCCCGCCCGCACTCAGGATGTCCGCACTCAGGATGCCCGCACTCAGGATGCCCGCCCGCACTCAGGACGCCCGCACTCAGGACGCCCGCACTCATGACGCCCACACTCAGGAAGCCCAGACTCAGGATGGCCGCCCGCACTCAGGACGCCCGCCCGCACTCAGGACGCCCGCCCGCACTCAGGACGCCCGCCCGCACTCAGGACGCACGCCCGCACTCAGGACGCCCGCCCGCACTCAGGACGCCCGCACTCACTCAGGACGTCCGCACTCAGGACGCCCGCACTCAGGACGCCCGCACTCAGGACGCCCGCACTCAGGACGCCCGCACTCAGGACGCCCGCACTCAGGACGCCCGCACTCAGGACGCCCGCCCGCACTCAGGACGCCCGCCCGCACTCAGGACGCCCACACTCAGGACGCCCGCAAATGGCACCACGGCACCGCACTCATTCAGGATGGGTTCAAACTTGAAAGGCCTCAGGACTTACTGGTCGCTGCTCTCTCCATGCACATGAGGGGAGGCTCACAGAATCGGGCCATGACGCTGTATTTCTGCACAAACCAGAGGGAAAACATCAGTCCTGTGTAATAATAATGTAAGTGCAGATTTAGATCATATCATTTACTGCAGAGATCACAACCTGGAATTTACCAAACTAATAAGAAGTGGTTAGTGTTAAGTGGTGGCAGATAAAGTGCACTGAAACTCCTCCACTGTAAACCCGCTCCACATGATCGAGGAGGTGCCCGGCAGGCTGGGGCGGGTTTGGGGAGGTGCCCGGCAGGCTGGGGCGGGTTTGGGTAGGTGCCCGGCAGGCTGGGGCGGGTTTGGAGAGGTGCCCGGCAGGCTGGGGCGGGTTTGGGGAGGTGCCCGGCAGGCTGGGGCAGGTTTGGGGAGGTGCCCGGCAGGCAGGGGCGGGTTTGGAGAGGTGCCCGGCAGGCAGGGGCGGGTTTGGAGAGGTGCCCGGCAGGCTGGGGCGGGTTTGGAGAGGTGCCCGGCAGGCTGGGGCGGGTTTGGGGAGGTGCCCGGCAGGCTGGGGCGGGTTTGGGGAGGTGCCCGGCAGGCTGGGGCGGGTTTGGGGAGGTGCCCGGCAGGCTGGGGCGGGTTTGGGGAGGTGCCCGGCAGGCTGGGGCGGGTTTGGGGAGGTGCCCGGCGGTGCCAGGTTGGGGTGAGGCTGAGGGGGGCTCCTCACGTGCCGCCCGTAGATGCCAGTGTCTGCGCTCGGCACATCAGAACCTGCACTGACTCACTGGGGCCATTAGTCCAACCCGGAAAGTCAAATGTTCAGGCCGTCCTTGATCTAAAGAGGCCGACACAGACACGACTTTGACCTAAAAGTCTCATTTTTAACAAATTTGCACGAAAATGCCAAAATAAGGCCTGGCAGATGTATAGGCCCTTTTAGTGTTCATAAACAGTGGTGACGTAGACTCGGTTGTGCATTTTGGCAGCAGAAGTTTGGCAGAACTCAGCAGTTTGTTGAGCTCTGTGAGAGGATTATCAACAAAAGATCATGAACATTTCCTCCACAAGCTGAACTTTGACAAACGGTGTCCGACTGCAAGATCCTCATGTGATCAGTGAGTAAAACTTTAAAACTTTAGTCCACCGGTAGAATATCGATTCTGACGACCACACACAGAACAACCAGACATTTTGGTGCCGGAAATGTTTTTTATCTCAGTCTTCTTCTGTCCGTGTTCAGTCTGAATTGGAATGAACGGGGAACAATGACACTTCCACAGTCAAAATGCACGCGCAGCTTTTTTTTTTTTTTTATCACTTTGGGGAGTCTAAAAGGGATTTTAGACTGTATGTTGAAGATAACTTAGTGAGTGTGAGTGCAGCTATAGGAGCGAATTTGGAGCCAGTTCCCAATAGTGAAATAAAATCATGAAGAGCAGGTTAAAAAAACTCACCTCATCCCTCCATCCTTTGAGACACTGGAAAGATCCTTTTTTCCTGAAGTTCCGGAGCACGGCGTCCACAGCCTCAGACCTTCTGGTGTAGGAGTCCAGAGCGGGAGACAGGGACACGGCGCCCCCTGTGGAGACGCTGAAAACCTCCGGGTATGACTCCAGCCGTGAGGCCACGTGAGGAGGGACCCAGCCCACCTGGACCCCGTCGATCTCAAAACGAAAGCACCGACTGCGGCTGGAGCCTGGAACGACACCAAACACCAGAGCTCAGGGAGGAGAAGATAACGGAGTGAAACGCACAGGAGATACAAAAACAGTTAAGAATAATCATCTTGTGACCTTAATATCTGTTTTCATTTATTTGTTTATCTATAAACACTGAATCCATAGTTTCAGTATTTCCACCAGCGCATTCTCTTGTGCTCGGGACTCAGGGGAAACCGAACTCTGCCTCAAGAAAGTGCAGTGGAACAGCCAATCAAATCAGAGTGCCCAAACATAAACTCAGGTGGGTTCGCTGCAGACAGAGTCGGTTGGACATTAAACTTTCTTGGGTGTCCATATTTTCCCGACTGTTTCAATGGAACGTATTTACAACGGATGTCGGGAGAACGGACTCGAATTTATTGACTACCGACGTTCAATAGAATGCAGCATTTCCCTCCATATTTGTTCTGATACGAACGGACCGTGTGTGTCCCTGATTGGCTAATCCACCTGTCAATCACAACCATCTGAAAACGGGAAGCTCAAAGACACACACCCTCTCTTCTGTTGTTTAAATCTGAACTACACTCATATTTTGCTTCTCCAACAAAAACAATTACTATGAGGATGTCTCCAAATATTTATTTTTATGTTTTGAATCTTAAAAATGTATAACAACAGTGAATGCACTGAATCTAACGGCTTACATAGTCTGGCCTTGTTGTAAATTTTCCTGTTTTATTTATTTGATGGTGGATGTTCAAAAATGTACATGCAATGTGTTGTGAGAGTGATGTACATTTCATTATGTGAGTAAATAAAAACACACACACTTGGACACAGCCTGTAGGAGCATGGATCAGGTCTGGAGTCCACCACAGGAGCCTGTCTGGACCCTGCAGAACAGACCCTACCTGCAGGACAGACTCTACCTGCAGGACAGACCCTACCTGCGGAACAGACCCTACCTGCGGAACAGACCCTACCTGCGGGATAGACCCTACCTGCGGAACAGACCCTACCTGCGGGACAGACTCTACCTGCAGAACAGACCCTACCTGCAGGACAGACCCTACCTGCGGAACAGACCCTACCTGCAGAACAGACCCTACCTGCAGAACAGACCCTACCTGCAGAACAGACCCTACCTGCAGAACAGACTCTACCTGCAGGACAGACCCTACCTGCAGAACAGACTCTACCTGCAGAACAGACTCTACCTGCAGAACAGACCCTACCTGCAGAACAGACCCTACCTGCAGAACAGACCCTACCTGCAGAACAGACCCTACCTGCAGGACAGACCCTACCTGCAGGACAGACCCTGCCTGCGGAACAGACCCTACCTGCGGGACAGACCCTACCTGCGGAACAGACCCTACCTGCGGAACAGACCCTACGTTCCTACCTGCGGAACAGACCCTACCTGCGGAACAGACTCTACCTGCGGAACAGACCCTACCTGCGGAACAGACTCTACCTGCGGGACAGACCCTACCTGCGGAACAGACCCTACCTGCGGAACAGACTCTACCTGCGGAACAGACCCTACCTGCAGAACAGACCCTACCTGCAGAACAGACCCTACCTGCAGAACAGAACCCGTTCATGCGCCGCAGGAGTTGGAGCACGCGCTCAGCCCACGCGCCGGCCGCCATTTAACCTCGCGCCCCTCCACGTGCTGCCTAAACACCCCCCACAGCGTTTTCCTCCTAATCCAAACCGGTGTGGAACTCTACAGAACAAATGTTCTAACTCCAGTTCTGAATGAAAGACTCGATCTGCGCATGCGTCCTTCCCGGTCTTCTTCTACTAGCTCTTAGTGTACGGTAAAATCATGGATCTATGGGTAAAATATGTGTAAGGAAATAAATCACAACATCGATATATAAAAAACGGTCAAAAATAACTGAACCACTCGCAAACATTAAAAAAAAGTGATTTTGTTGCTTTCGGTTGATTTGTTGTTGTAATGCCGCATTCTGGCCGGAGGGGGCAGTATGTTTGAGCTGAAAACACAGAAGAAGAAGCGCTGTTTGTTAGCATTGCCACTGTTAGCAATGTTAGCACCGTTAGCATAGTTAGCATCGAGCCGAGAAGAGCGCGTATTCTGCATCATCGGAGAATAAAACCTTACATATTCATTTATATTCTTTAAGTACGTAATTAAGCGGACGGACCCCAGTTAATGGCGGTGTTACTTTAGTCTGAACAAACAGCTCCTTTTGTAAATAAGGAGTAAAATTGAGAATAACTAGAGTGATCCATCCTCCTCCCCCGCTGCGAACATCACTGATCTGTGTCAAAGGAGGTACGAGCCGGGTTTAATCTCTGTTTTTTTTTTTTATATTTTACTTGTGTTTGGTGTCATGTAAAAGGTACGAGTACAGCCTGTGGAAGAGGACAGTGATCCGGGTTCATTGGCGTTAAAGTTAAAACAAAATCTACCGTTCTGTTCTGTAATAACTCTGTAATAATAATTTGTATTACTCTGAATGGAAGTGTTTGACTTTGCCTCGGCCTGTCACGATAACATATTCAGAAATACGAAATACTGAAGAAAGTACAGATAATATGATACAACTAAACCTTATTTAGGTGTAATCGAAACTACATGTCACTAACACAGGGTTATCTCCAAACACGATTCTGAATGTACAATACTAACAGCAGAATGAGACAGTTTCATCGTTAGTTTCAATTCAACCTTATTTTTTCCACACTGAAAAATCAAATCAAATCTTATAAATAAATAAATAACAGCATTTGTTCAGAGAAGAAAGTCCCCACAAGAAATATTGAAATAACTGAAAATGATTGCTACAGTTTTCATTTACTGAACAATAAGTCAATATAATATTTATGGTGCCAGGCCTAACTTTGCCCCGCCCCTGTCACTGTGGCAGGATGCACCTGCCCTGATGGCCTCGGAGGTGAACATGTCCGGGATGGGGGAGGTGGTGATCGTTCTCCCGGAGACCGTGAGGGGAGAGGTGCCCGGGGAGGAGGACGAGGAGAAGGCAGTGCTGGTCTCTGCACAACTCGCCTCCAAACAAAGGTTTTCTTCAGGACATCTGCAGAGTTCAAACTTGTATAAAGAGTTTGTGTGGTCAGTTTTTATTCACAATGTGTTTCATTTCCTCCAGTGAAGAGATGCCCACAGGGAGCCCAGAGGAGGCCCAGGCTGACCCCTCCACTGCAGACGCCCTGTCCAAAGAGGCGGTCATTGGTCAGTACTGCACACTCCATAACACGCAGCATTTTAGATTAACAACAATGACTCACAGTGACTCTAAATACATCAAACACGGCCAAATAACATTTAAACTGTATCAAGAAAAGACATTTTAGTTATAATTTTAGTTTGTATATTAGTATGAATGTCTAACTCAAAAGACAGCAGTGGATAAAAAACCCTAACTCTGTACTAGAGGCTGTGTTGGTGACAGTGGTGCTCCTCTCAGTTTGCACAGCTCTTCACAACATCTAAGTGTTTGAGCCTGACTGACCTCGCTCTTCTTCTGCAGTGAAACTGTCCGAGGAGGTGGACACAGAGGCAGACGTGTTCTACTCCATCACATGTGGAGACGCCAAAGCCACTCTGGTCTGGAAGAAGTTTGTGTGCCCTGGGATCAATGTGAAGTGTGTGCAGGTACAGCTCTGGACCTCTGCTCCGTGCTGCTGTTGGTCCACTCTGAGTCTCACTCTGTTCTTTTTGTCTTTGGGAACAGTTCAACTCTCAGCTCATCAGTCCCAAAGAGTTTGTGTGTTTAGCGGGGAAGTCCACTCTGAAGGACTGGAAAAGGGCCATCCGCCTCAACGGCACCATGCTCAGGTAATGGCTGCGATAGCAAAGACATTAACCCAATTACGCCTCTGCTATTCTAGGGTAAACGTCATTTTTGCCTGAGGGTTTTTGATGAATTTTATTTTGTTTATGATAACCTTAATATCTCTGCCTCTGAAGCACATAAAAACATGAAGTAAATTGCATTTAAAAGGTAAGACTCTCAGCTTTTATTAAATTACATTAAGTAATTTGATGAAATGAAAAATGAAAGGAAATTTGCGTCATGAAAATGAGGACAAATCAACGACAATGATTCACTACGCAGCAACAGGGAGAAGACTCAGTATTGCGCTGCACATCATTCGGCATAAATGGGTTAAAGGCAATGACCAATCCCAAACTACACGACCGTTCTGTCCAGACTCAATGTTTCAGAGCACTAATTGTTCAAACGGTGCTTCTTGAATAGAAATGGGGGTTTAAGGTTTAATCTGTAATTTATAAGTCCAACTTCAGACTAAAACAAAGAAAATCAGGCTATGCAAAGTGAGTTAAAGGATCTAATGAGGGTCATGAACGCTTATGCCAAATTAGACTTAGGGGAGAGTTTGTACCTTCGGGTTCAATGGACTTAACTAATAACAGACACTCCTCACTGGGGTGTGTTCACTGACCGTGACTTGCAGAACCCTGTCAGAACTGATGAAGCTACTTGTACAAACGTATTTATGGTAAAACAAACTTGGTCCAGCTGACAAAATCATCTTTCTTTTGCTTCATGTCCCACAGGAAGATCATGGACTCTGGAGAGCTGGACTTCTACCAGCACTCCAAAGTGTGCTCCAACACGTGCCGCAGTACCAAGATCGACCTGGTGGGGGCCAAAGTGTCCCTGAGTGTGGACGGGGCCTCGGAGCTGCTCCCCACCACCCCGGCGGCCGACTGTACGTTAGACGATTCCTCCATCGCACTAAATATCACTGATGATCACTGTTAGGCTGTGTCTGAATGTCTCCCCCAGCTCCTAACCCCTCATTCACCCCATAGTCTGCACTCTTTAGCGCCCTCTAGTGCAATTCGGACACGCAGCTCACTACTTTTGGGTCACGTGACTTTGGCTCCATTAAATTGACAAAACTTGATTTCTGTCCTAAGTAACGCTTAAATTTGACGTTTTTATGGACTAATAATCCAATAATCAAGATGGATCTCACGTAAACAGACTGGATTATTTTATTTTCGTCTGAGATTTGGAAATTATCAATCTTTTCAAGGTGAATTATGAGAAATTATTATGAGAGTGCACCGCTACCTAAATGGTTCCCTCTGTAGGAAATAATGTCGACATTCGGACACAGTGTTAGTTATTGTTCTAGTTCACTGATATAAAACCTCAGTGTAAATGTGAAAATCTGCCCCGCTCTAATTCTGCCCCCGTGTGTGTTTAGTGAACGGAATGGCTCTGTCCTTTTCAGAGTCCACAGATGAAGCCTCAGAGTGGGTCACCGCCATCGGGGGTAAGGCTTCATCTGGACTCTTGCAGGACTCTTTGTGAACTCTTGGTGGACTCCTGGGGGACTCTTGGTGGACTCTTGTACGACTTGGTGGACTCTTGGAGGACTCTTGGTGAACCTCTGGTGAATTTTTGAGGGACTCTTGGTGAACTTCTGGGGGACTCCTGGGGGACTCTTGGAGAATTCTTTGGGGCCTCTCTGGGGACTCTTGGGGGCTCATGATAGACTCTCGGTGGACTCTTGGTGGACTCTCTGTGAACTCTTGGTGAACTCCTGGGGGACCTTTGGGGGACTCCTGGTGAACACTTGGTGGACTCCTGGGGGCCCCCCACTGGACCCCGGTGTGAGTGCCTGGTGCTGATCTGTGTGTTGTTTTCCAGAGGACTCCGTGGCGTTCTGGAAAGCGGTGAAGGAGGCGGGGATGCTGGATGAGGTGGTCCAGGACTTTGAGAAGGAGCTCCAGGACGTCCTGAAGGGGCTGGAAGAAAGAGCCAACGACCCGCCGCTGCAGGTCAAAGGTCAGACTACAGCAACAGCAGCAGCACCTGAGCTACACTCTTCTCCTTTACACTGGGCGTACACTGCGATATTTTCAGTGGTTTCACTCAGCCCCAGCTCAAACTATACGACCGAATCACAGGGTTTAAAAGTTCACAGCTCACGATTCATGTTCTCACACTGTAAGAACCGATGCTCAGATCTGCCTGTGCACACCGTACGTCCACATCACGACGTGTGGAGTTTTTGTTCCGGAAGTATAAAGTAGTATAGTGTGATCTGAATTATTGGAGCCAATCGGCGAGTTTCAGATGACGTCATCGCATCATTGTTATTAAATGCACGTGTTGCATGATGGGAAATATTGAGGCCGGCGGTATAAAAACATATCCGCAGTGCGTGACTTTGCGTCTCTCGGTTTATCAGCAGTAACGGTGAATTCCTGCTGCATTATCGGATGAACAAAGGAAGAAGGAAAAGCTCTTTTCCGTATTCTGAGTGAAAAGAACCGCCAACGTCGGATTAAACGGCGTTCAAACCTTCACAGAGCGAATATTGACGATCCGAGCAAACCGTGGAACCCAACAGGTTCAGACCGCATATGTTAGGCCCATTTTTGACAGGTTTGTGTTTCTTTAAACTTCATGATTTATGATTTTGCTGTGAACGGCCCAGTAGCTCTTACCAAGTAACTGGATATCGCCGAAGTGGATGTTCGGACACGCAGTTGGCGATTCAGGCAGAAATTTTCTTTCATCCTTTTCACTTTGTCGGGGTTGAAAAGGGTGATTTGGCGCCTTCGATGCTCATGACCATTTTCTGGTGGAATCGTCTTCAGTCCTCTGCAGTTACAGTGGATAAATAACCAGGATCGGTGTCTTATGCCCTTTTCTCTCTACTTTCACCGTGTTTTTTGCCAACAGCAAAAATATTTCCCAGCATGCATCATGAGCTTTTGTCAACAATGATACTCGCCTATATAGTATTACACAAAATCTCTGTCACTCCTCTCTCTGTCTGTCTCTATCAAACACACACTGACCAACAACGAATTATCTTTATGTCAACTTTGCTTCTCTGGGCAAAATCATTACCTGACAGCTGCAGTCGCCCCCAACTTTTCTCTCTTTTGTTGAGGTCATGTTATTCCTGTGAGGCCACGTCGAAACAGCTCAGGTGAACCTGCCAAAGCTCAATTAGCTGAGCCTCCAGTGCCTCTGTCCAAATCACTCGCTCGCCCACCATGGTCGTCTGCCAACTTATGCTGCTTCTGTTGTGCTCAGAACTCAGGGAAAATCCACCTCCAACCTCAGAAAAAGTGCAACACGAAGCATGACGCACACTTAAGTCAAAACTCGATCCCAGAAACGGTCACGAGGGAAAAATCGTCTCAAAAAGGGTCAAAATCGCAGTGTTCTCCCGGCTTAAGGCCTACCTTGCGGTCAGGGTTGGTTGGACTGGAACATGTTTTGGTTTGAACGTTCAGCCTCGCCCACTAAAGCCTCATTTCTGCTCCACTTTCATCCGTAAACATATTTTATTTCTTTCTTCTATTTGATTGGGACCGTGCACGTTAATGCACAGACATGATGGGTCATACCGGTTTGTCAGATCCTGATCTCGTCAGATCTCAGAAGCTCAGAGCCTGGTTAATACTTGAATAGGAGACCCTGGGAATTCCAGGTGCCACAGGGGGGCGCCAGTGTCAAAAACTGTCGTCGTCCTTAGGCAGGACACTTCACCCACATTGCCTAGTATGAAAGTGGTGTGTGCTTGGCAGGACTACCTTGAAAAAGAGATTAGTAAACTCAATGGGTAAACTCCTGGTTAAATAAAGGTTAAATAAAAATGAACATAAACACGCTTAAAACATTCTACCTGTTCATCTGCCTCACATCAGCGCACTGCTCCTCGTCTTTTCTCGCTCTCGCTCCTCCCCACGTCCAGCGCACAGAGGCTCCTCCTCGATGCGCTGATTAGAAGAGAAGCAAAAACTTTAAAACCAGTAAGATAATGTAACTCTAGTGGAACTTGGAAAAAAACAGGTCTCAAAATCCTTCCCACTTTCTTCATTTTCTTCACTTTCTTCACTTTCTTCACAGTTTTGTGTAAAGTGCCAGTGGAAGTTCTCTTAAAGAGGTGGTTCTCAAACTGTGGGTGAGGGTCCAAAAAGGCGCACAGAGTGTTTCAGTGCAGAACAGTTTGTTTGGCTTATTTTAAACTTAAATTAAAACCGTGAGTCGGCCTTTTCCCACACGAGGATCATTAAGTCCAAGAACCGTTCCGCCGCGACTGATTCTCAATATAGTTATAAATAGAAAAATGATTTGTATTTTTTGTAGTAGGTCGATCATTTTATAAGTAGAAAAATGTGGGCACCTCTGAAATAGAGCGACAAATAAACAAACAGGGAGGCGCCCAGGGCAGGTTTTAGATCTCGTCTGTTGGGAAGGGGATAAATAATCCACTTAATTGAACCGTGTAGACTTTGCCCCCTGTGAAACTCAAACAGCCTCGGTGTGTTTGGTCTGGACCTTCTGGGAACCCCGGCTCTGGCTCCTGGGCCCGGGGAGACGAGTGTGTACGAAGCTTTCACATGTTCCCAGAATAGCCCTGCCCCCTGGGCCGTGCTCCTCTGTGACATCAGTTTGCTCTAAACGATTCCAGCGTGACGACTGTGACTGGAAACCTCCCGACGAGACGGAGCAGGCTCGGTCCAGCGCTAAAGCAAACAGGCCCCGCTCTCCTCCGCCCCGACGCCGATCTGTGACGGAGACGAGCGCTTCCGCCTCGTGGGCTGTGTTTGAAGGGCTGCTCTTCAAACACACGGCTCTGAGACGTGTTGTGTTGACTGAAGAGGCCAGAGTGACTGACTCCGGGTCACGCGGGAGTTAGAACTGTTTTCGAACCACATCCCACTGTTTTTAGGTGATTTATTTAAAGGAAACTGTTCAGACTTTTCTCTGATCCATGTTCTAATGTCGTTTACCTCTTCACAAACGGACCTGGAGTCGTGTTTTTGTTTCCTTCACACATGTTTAACGCACAAACCTGCACATTTAGGCTTTAAAATTCTTCTCTCAAACTGAAACCACTCCGTCCCACCTTGTGATGTCATCGTGTGGTGATACAGGAAGTGCTCCACTGTGTTTTTAAACTCCACACACCTTCACGAGAATCATCTGGATCATTTTTTTCATTCCTGGAGTCGCTGATCTCGACTGAACTAAAGAGAAAAGGAGCCGAGAACATTAAAAAATTACCACTTCATGACATCACACTGTGGAACTGGTTTCGTAATAGTTTAGTCCTGGTTTAGACCTATTTTCGGGTTGTTTTAGTCCTGTTTTGGTCCTGTTTTAGTCCTGGGATAGTCCCAGTTTAGTACTAGCTTAGTCCTAGTTTAGACTTGGTTTAGACCTGTTTTAGTCCCAATATAGGACTTGTTTAGCTCTGGTTTAGATCTGGCATAGTCCTGGTTTAGTAATAGTTTAGTTCTGGTTTAGTCCTGTTTTGATCCTGTTTTAGTCCTAGTTTAGTCCTAGTTTAGACCTGGTTTAGACCTGGTTTAGTCTGGTTTTAGTCCGGTTTTAGTCCGGTTTTAGTCCTGGTATTGTCATGGTTTAGTATTAGTTTAGTCCTGGTTCAGACCTAGTTTAGACCTGGTTTAGTCCTGGTTTTAGTCCATGTGGTGATACAGGAAGTGCTCCGCTGTGTTGTTAAACTCCGCACACCTTCACTAGAATCATCTGAATCGTTTCAGTCCTGGAGTCGCCGAACTCGACTGAACTAAAGAGAAAAGGAGAAACTACCACTTCATGACATCACGAGGTGGAACAGAGCGTTTGGAGCTTCGCAAATGTAGACGAATAATAGAGTTACTCGAACATGAATGAAACAAACACGACTCCAGCTCTGTTTTTGAGCAGGAAACGACATTTAAACACAACTCAAAGCTCAAAGAGTCAGAGTTTTGTGTCACGTCTTTTTCACAAACCCGTGTGTTCTTGTTTTTCTCGTGTTTGTGCAGACGCCGTGCTGCTGAATAACATCGTGCAGAACTTCGGGATGTTGGACCTGGTGAAGAAGGTCTTGGCCAGTCACAAGAGCCAGATGGACCGGTACCGGGAGCAGTACACGCGCAGCCTGGCAGGTGGGGGGCGCTGTGGGACGCATCATTAGCTCGCGCTCACGCTCCAGAATTATAATCAGACCAGCTTAAAACTTTTCTGCCCGTGTTTAATAACGTGCGTCTCCATGGAAACGGCTGAGATACATGTAGGACTCCCCCCGCTAAACGTTTTAACACAAGAATCAAACCAAAATTAAATCACATTAGTATTTTTTTTTATTTAAAGCAACACAATGTGGCTTAAAATGAGTAATTTCCGATCTAAATTTATTTAAAGTGTTAATATAATGCACCGGCTCATTTGAGCAGCGTGTCTTTTTCACCGTGGTTTGTGTTTTTGGATGTTTTCTGCTCTGAGCCTCTGATTCCCCCTGAGGAAGTGATCTGAGGAGAAGATCTAATATGTGGAAGTGTGGACAGAGCACAGCAGAGTGTGTGTTCAGGCCAGAGTCTGTGCTGCGTGTGTGCGAACATCTGTATCCTGTCATTAACCCTGTGTGTGTGTGTGTGTGTGTGTCTGTGTGTGTGTTTGGATGTGTGTGTGTTTGGATGTGTGTGTGTTGTGTGTGTGTTTGGATGTGTGTGTGTCTGTGTGTGTGTGTGTGTTTGGATGTGTTTGTGTGTGCTTGTGTGTGTGGTGTGTGTGTTTGGATGTGTGTGTGTTTGGATGTGTGTGTCTGTGTGTGTTTGGATGTGTGTGTCTGTGTGTGTGTGTTTGGATGTGTGTGTGTGTGTGTTTGGATGTGTGTGTGGTGTGTGTGTGTTTTTGGTTGTGTGTGTGGTGTGTGTGTGTTTGGATGTGTTTGGATGTGTGTGTGGTGTGTGTGTGTGTGTGGTGTGTGTGTGGTGTGTGTTTGGATGTGTTTGTGGTGTGTGGTGTGTGTGTGTGTTTGGATGTGTGTGTGTCTGTGTGTGTTTGGATGTGTGTGTGTCTGTGTGTGTGTGTTTGGATGTGTTTGTGTCTGTGTGTGTGGTGTGTGTGTGTGTTTGGATGTGTGTGTGGTGTGTGTTTGGATGTGTGTGTGGTGTGTGTGTGTGTTTGGATGTGCTTGTGTGTGTGTGTATGTGTGTGTGTCTGTGTGTGTGTGTGTTTGGATGTGTGTGTGTCTGTGTTTGGATGTGCTTGTGTGTGTCTGTGTTTGGATGTGCTTGTGTGTGTGTGTGTTTGGATGTGTGTGTGGTGTGTGTATGTGTGTGTGGTGTGTGTGTGTGTGTGTGTGTGGTGTATGTGTGTGTGTGGTGTGTGTGTGTATGTGTGTGTGTTTGGATGTGTGTGTGGTGTGTGTATGTGTTTGTGTCTGTGTGTGTGTGTGTGTATATGTGTGTGTGTGTGTGTGTCTCCGCAGCTCTGGAGCAGCAGTGTGACGAGCATCGGAAACGGGCCAAAGAGCTGAAGAGCCGCTCGCAGCATCTGAATAACGTGCTGATGAACCTGACCCCGGTGCCCTCGCCCCCGGTGGCCAAACGTCCCCGTCTGACCCGGGCGGTGTCGGGGCCGGCGACCGTGGGCGGGTCCCCGCAGCAGATCAGCCTCCCCCTGAGCCAGCTGAGCGGACTGCCTCTTGGCAAAGTGCTGACGGTGGCGGGGGCCCAGGCGGGCTCAGCTCTGGGGGGCTACACTCTGCTCACGTCGCCTCTGCCCGGCTCAGACCTGGGCCCCGACGCCTCCAACCTGACGCTGCTCCAGGACGGCGTGGTCAAAGTGCTGGGGCCGCAGTTCCAGCTGCTCACTCTGCCCACCGCCCTGCAGGGCCCTGTGGAGGCCCTGTCCGCGGAGGCTCTGTCCGCAGAGGCCCCGGGGGCCACGGCCGAGGGCCCGGAGCCCGAGGGACCCGAGGGCCCCTCTCAGGACCTGGCACAGGAAAGCCCTGCTCAGGAGGAGGTGCCTGAGCCGGCCTCAGAGGAGCCGCCTCTGTCCACTGCAGACTGAACTGTGTGTGTGTGTGTGTGTGTGTGTACGTGTACACAGTGTGTACTGTACTACCTACATTAAAGCTTCATTCTGGACTGTGCTTATTGAGCCTGTTGATGCCACAGACACAAGGGGGCGCTACAGATACAGGCCTGAGCCACAGACACAAACCTGAGCCACAGACGCTGCAGAGGAGCAGGAGGAGCCCAGGGTTTATAATGTGGACTAGACCTGAGTTTTCTCACAAGTGTCTTGCTTTACAGTAAGTGGTGTGTGTGTGTGTGTGTAGTGTGTAGTGTGTGTGTGTGTGTGTGTGTGTGTGTGTGTGTAGTGTGTGTCTGTGTGTGTTGCATATGTTGTAGAAATATCAGAAGTCAAATAAACTGTAAATAGCTGGATTGCAGATATTTATTGTCAGTGCAGACAGATACATGACGGGCACAGGCTGATGACATCACTGAACATGGGGCCCTTGGCGGCGTCTGCGTCAGGAACCTCCCACTGCACGACCTCAGCAGGAGATCACACCCGCTACACGTCTGAGGTGTGCTGTTTGGATCTTCTTTCTAAGCCTGAGCTTTAGACCTTTAAATTAAAGATCACAGCTGCTGTTTCTGTCAGGAACACGACACCTGGAGACGCACAGAGCGCCCATTTTCTGTTTATGATGGTAATGAACAAATCTGATCTGTCTTAAATACGTTAAGAGTTTTGGACCCGTGTCCCTCAGAGCGCAGGGGCCAAGGGCCAGGGCCAGGGCCAGGGCCAAGGGCCAGTGCCCAGGGCAGCTGCGCCTTTGGGAAGTGAAGTGTGAGTTCGCCGCGGCCTCTCCGCTAGAGGGCGCCATTGGATCATTTATTTAGCGGTAAAGACGCCAGACGCTCCGCAGCCCGAGCTGAGGCCCAGCGAACTCGACTGGCGCACCGTGAGGACCCAGGCCCGAGCTTTAAGTGTCTTTATTAAATGACTTTGCGCACACACCGGGAACTCTCAGTTTAGTGATTTGGGTTTTGGCAGCGCGCGGTCTGGACAGTGTTTCTTGCGTTACTAATGAAATAGAATCGATCCGGATTTACACTAAAAGCGTTCAGGTTGTTTGTGTTTTAGTTTTAATTGGACACTCGTGTTTCATGAATAATCAAACTGAAGTTTGGCTGTGCGTCCTGAACACCTGGAGACTCCTCTGGACCAAATAAAGAAACGAGGCACTTCCACGAAGCAGCGCCAGGAGGACACGGGAGGTTTCCACGCGTGTGTGCGTCTGTGCGCGCGTCTGTGTGTGTGCGGTGCGGTTCGGCACAAAGTGACACGGTTGTATGAAAGAAGCTCGTTTATTGAGTGCAGCCGTGAGTCACGAACACAGGACAGGACAAAGGCAGCGGCTGAAGCGGGGAACAGTCCTACAATGTTCAGGTTCTACCGGCTCCGCGCGTACGGCTCCTCTGCTGAGCGCACGGAGATCTTGAAGTGGCGGCGTAGAAAGCCCCCGTAGCGCTTGTCCCATTGAAGGTTGTTCAGTTTGGGTCGAATCCTCCTCATAAAGCCCCCGTAGCGCTTCTGGAGCTCGCCCGGTTCCTCGGAGCTCTTCTCCGGACTTTGCTCCGCGCTCTCCTGCGCGCTCTCCGCGGAGCTGCTCCTCCGAGTCTTGGGGCCAAACTTCCGCAGGAATCCTCCGTAGCGTTTGCTGAGCTCCCGGGAGCCTTGTTCCAGGACAGCGTCCCTCTGCAGTCGCTTTAACAAGTCCTCGTACGTCTGCTCCGCCACCGCCTTCAGCACCGCGTTGTCGCGCCACGGCCGGAGCGCCTTGTTCTTGTTCCGGTCAATCCTCTTGATGAAGCCTCCGTAGCGCTTGACCAGCTGCGCCTCATGACTCTCCTCCTCCGCGGCCACCGCGTCCTCGCTCCAGTCCGCCAGGGCGCGTTGCTCCCGGCTCCAGTCCTCCGGGTGTCCGCAGTCACTCAGCTGCTCCGCGCACTGGGCACTGCACTGCGCACAAACACACGGTAATCATTAACTTCTCCGCTCGGCCACTCAAAGGCTGCGGACTGTTATGTCCACAGAAAGAGGCGGACAGGACTGTGAGGGAACACAGCGGACAGGGGCAGGGGCAGGGACAAAGACAGAGACAGAAGAGAGCGGTTGGAAACATTACGCACACTTTAGCGCATATTCACGAGGTTTCACAATGAGGAGAAATTAGGGCCGGAGTCAGAGCAATTTAACATGTGTGTTTTGAACGAGAGAAAGTCGCAGAAGTGACGGAACAACAGGATTGCTCTGTAGAACTGAAGGACGCACCTGTTGATGATGTTTGATGTGACGGAACCACGCGCTGCGTTATTATGATCCTGTCATTTATTAGAGAGAATAGGGCGATTTCACCCGCGCCCCAGTGATGGAAGAAGAGTCACTCCGAGCTCCGGCTCCACAGTCTGAGCTCCGGCTCCACAGTCTGAGCTCCGGCTCCTGAGTTCTGGGGAAGTCTGGCTCCACGCGCAGTTTCCTCACAGCTCGTGCGTAAAACAGCGGGGCGCGCGGATGTAACTGGTGCGACATTTGAGTGTTCGTGACTTTACGAATGTTCACACACTGTGACATACACTCCACGCAGTGTGTCCGTGTGTGTGCGTGTATCTGTGCGTATCTTACCA
This sequence comes from Odontamblyopus lacepedii, assembly GCA_034769755.1. Classification (NCBI taxonomy): domain Eukaryota; kingdom Metazoa; phylum Chordata; class Actinopteri; order Gobiiformes; family Gobiidae; genus Odontamblyopus; species Odontamblyopus lacepedii. The sequence continues at coordinate 2,041,335 of CM068345.1, forward strand.
GGCTGAGGGCAGCTCCGGGCCTCGTGACCAGCGCGCACTTCTCACACTGAGCCGAGCAGAGCGCGCGGACAGAGGGCGGCAGACTCAGCACGAGCGCCAGCACGAGCCACTCCATCATCCCCGGTCCCGGACACGCGCACGGAGGAACAGTGATGACACCTGCGGCTGTGGAAACCACGCAAACTCCTTTGCGCCGTGCGTAAAAGTGCGCTCTTCAGCGGCTCCAGATGGCGCGGGCGGCCCCGGCGTTCCTCGGGAGTCTGGCAGATAGTTCCGGTCTGGTGGAGACTTGTGGAGGTGCGTGTACCTCAGACCCTGCTCCGCCTCCAGCTCTCGTGTCATGTCGTGGGTGCGTCTCGGAGACGTGCTTTTAAGGCGCGAGCCGCGTGCGTGTCACTTTCACCGACCAATGAGACTCGTGAGCTGTCCTCGCGAGCGCAGCGACGCCCACACACAAGTGGAGAGCCGGCTCTCGCGTCACGAGCCGGGCCCCGGGACCGCTCCACTGCGCGGGCCCCGCCGGAGGGTCCGAGTCACGGCTGCTGTGGCCCGCGGGACTCCGTAGGACGCGGTTTGGCCTGTTCCAAGTGAACCTGAAGTGAACAAATAAACACTCATAAAGAGCTCTTTGTACAAGGCAATAACAGAACCCCCAGAATCCTCTGCGCGCTCAGATCAATGATCAGGGATATTGATATGATGTTAATTAGCCTATATAAATATATAAATGTATAGTTCTATAGATAATAATGTCCTTTAAGAGTGAAACGCGGTGTAACTGAGCAGAATGTCGGAGATCAGAGCTGATACAGTCAGTGCGCTCAGAATGTCGCCTCTAAAAGCGCTTTGTTTTGTTGCTATTTTATTTTTTATAGGAGCTGCGTGAAGAGCCAGAGGACGCGTAGCAGCAGCTTTGTTTTCAGCGTGGACGTGTCCAAGGACCCCCCCCCCGTCCTCTGCGCTCGCCAAGGCCGCACCCTGAGGTCTGAGTGTGTGTGTGTGTGTGTGTGGATCCGAGGGGCCACTGTAATATTCTAACGTGTTTAGGCCATTGACACTTGTGAATACATGTGCAGCCTGTGGGCCTGTTCTCTGGAGACCACCTTCACTGTAAGGCGAGTGTGTGTGTGAGTGTGTGTGACCCCTGACCTCTGCTGTGGTCAGGGGCGATGGAGGGAACAGTGTGAAGGGCAGGAGAAATCTTAGACTAACAAATTCTGTTGCCATGGCTCCTGGAGTCTGCAAACCCTCTTGACGGCGACATGTGTCCTTGCTCCTCTGTGTTTGATTAAAACTATTACACAGTGACACAGAACGAGTGCGTCAGGTCAGGAAAGGCTTATGAAAAATTCAGATAAAACGAGTTTCACACATAGTTACAACAAACACGAAAAAACTGTAACAGGACCTGATCCAGAAGAGGAAAAACACTGCACATTATTGAGCTTTTATATGACTCTGTTTTCTGATCTATGTCCGAATGTCATTTCCTCGTCACAAACGGACCAGGAGTTGTTTTGTTTCATTCACACACGTTTAACTCGGATTTCCACCTTGTGATGTCATGCGGTGACAAGTGCTCCGCTGTGTTTTTAAACTCCACACCTTCACTAGAATCATTTGGACATTTTCAGCTGTGGAACCAAAGGTAAAAGGAGCTGTTCACTTGGAATCGGATCAGAATCAGAAAGGTTTTATTTCCATATGACTGAACAGCTTCACAACATTAGATAATTGCTGCGGTACTTGGAGCAGAATGTAGACAAACACTAAACATGCAACAAATAAAACAGAATAAAATAAAGTAAAAAACAATAAACTGTAATATAACACAAACATTTACAAATTCACAAGAATATAACGGTGCAGCTGATGATCAGTGCAAAAATACAGCACAGGGTCATGTGACTGAAACAGCAGGGGGTGGGAACAGTCCGAGTGTCCGAGAAACTACCACTTCATGACATCACAAGGTGGAACAGAGCGATCTAATGTTATAATGATTTCGGCCGCTGGTTCTGTGCTGAAATCCAGTTGGTTTAAACGTCACATTTCGACTCCCTAAACCCCAGAACCTGCAGCTGATCCTGGGTCAGCGCCGAGTTCGACATGAGGCCTGTTCTGTTCTTCATTGTGAGACGGAGACGGACCTGGACGTGAGGCTCTGGAGACGCAGGTTTCACACTGTTCCTTTAACACAAATATTAAACCTTTTAACCAGGACGCTCGGAGCTTAAACCCTCGTCAGTCTCCGCGGGTCATTGAGAAAGTCCCCGATGTGTGACGTCCGGGTGTTTACCGCTGGAGACGAGGCCGTGCGAAGCTGCTGTTTTAGAGTGGATAATAAAGGTTGCCGTGGCGACGGTGAATGCCTTTACACGCACATTAGTCACGTTATATTTTTGTCTCTGATCACTTTGGCCTCAAAGTCTCCTCTCCAATCCAATCCACTTTATTTATACAGAACATTTCATTAACGGTTTCCACAGCGATGCACAAACACGGAGTAAGAACGACAATAAAATAAAATAAAATAAACACTCAGATTTGATCACACGAGTCTAAAAACAACAAAAGCCAAAAATAAAACGGGAACAGAAACCAAACACTCAGATTCATTTTTATTTATTTATTTATTTATTTATTTATTTGACAGGGACAATGCAATCAGACATAGTTACATACAGAGTTTGCAGCTGATACAAGGTTTAGCAAATGCTAATTTTCAGCCCCCGTCCCCGGTTGAGCTTTTCTACACTAACGTACATATAAAACAATCAAATTTCATCTGTATAACTACAGCAATAAAAGACATGTAACACTCATTCATTCACTCACTCAGCGGATTCATTCACACATTCTAACATTATTTACACATGGGGACATCTTTGGTTTCTCTTGAGCCAAGATTTGAGTTTAAAGGTGAACAATTTGAACTCACAGATGGACTTAATTTCTGTGGGAGTTCCACAGTTTACAGCCTTTATAAGAGAAGCCGACTGTCCAAATGACGTCCTGCACTGGGGGATTTTACAATTAGAGTTTACGGCGCCTCTTGTCGTCCTGCTGCTGTTTGGTCTTTGTACAAATGCACTGAGCGGTTTTGGAGCCAGATTATGGAAACACTTGAAAAATAATTTGAGAAAACATAAATTGCTGAAACTGTCGAAACTTAATAGATTATAATGATTGAGAACGTGACAGTGATGAAAGCGGATCGGTTTCCTATCCATAATTTTTATTGCTTGATTGTATAATGAACCGATGCGCTTTGTGGCTGAGGGAGCTGCCTGGGCCCACGCTGTCATGCAGTAGATCACACGAGTCTTAAAACGATAAAAGTAGTCAAATAAAATAAGAGTAAAAACACTAGTCCTAAAACAATAAAACCATTAACCCTCTGGAGCTTTACATCCACTTTAAAGCTGCACTCTGGAACTTTTCGGGCGGAGGGTCTGCCGCCCGCCTGTTTCCATGGAGATGTCGCGATCGCTTTGCCTGGAATGTCCCACATTATGGCGTTACAATGATAATCTAGATAAGCAGGAAGTGAAGTTACAGGTCAGGTCCGTGGAGAGGAGAGCGCGTGCGGTAACGCAGGTTGTTATTGACACTTTGCAGCTGACGTCATCGCCGTTCCCTGGGGGTGTGACGCTAACAGTGAGCACTGCTCTGTCTGAAGCTCTGTTATTATGGTTGATTTATGTCGAGCATAGTACCCAGAATCATAGGTACAGAAATGCAAACCTCAAATACAAGAAACAAAAGGAAAGAAAAATTTAAACAGGGACGATCAAATTTGTTTACATGCCCGAAAAGGAGTGGGAGGAAGTAAAAAAGAAAAACATATTAAATCTCACTCCTTCTCCAAAATTAGAAATAGTCCTTTTTCACTTCCTGTGAGTCTTTCATTAGGATGTAACCGAACCTGCGTGAAGTCGCCCCGTCAAACACAAACCTGCACAAACACTGTGTCACTTGTTTGTGCTTCGTTTCTGCTGCAGAAAGTTTCGTTTGTGCTTCTTTAGTTTTGGAGAAATTAACGATTCTTTTACAGGTCAAACTGGGGTCAGACCCACAGGAAGATTAAAAATGCTCGAAAACGCCCAAAATGGAGTCAGTCGTTTGTGCTGCAAAAAGTTTCGTTTGTGTGATTCTGGTTCTTCAGATATTCACAGTTTTATTTTGGTCGATGACGTCGTCCAGAACCTCAGAATGTGAAACAGCCTCAGAACAGGAAGAAAATTATAGGAAACGTTTGTATTTGGTTTGTGCTGTGACAATTTTAATGTGTACAACTTTATTTCTAAAATTATTCATTATTATTTCTGTGGTAAGTACAGGACGTCATTTCTGCTCAGCTGACGGAGACAAACTCCACAAAACTAGTGAAGAGAAACGACCTGAGGCTGAGGAAAAGTCTGTGTTATTCTATAAAATGTGAATCAAAAGCAAATGACTAAAGACTGAAACAGACTTTTCCTCAGCCTCAGGTCGTTTCTCTTCTCTAGTTTTGTGGAGTTTGTCTCCGTCAGCTGAGCAGAAATGACGTCCTATAATTACCACAGAAATAATAATGAAGAATTTTAGAAATAAACTCACACAAATGAAACTGTCACAGCACAAAACAGCACAAACCAAATACAAACGTTTGACATCATTTTCTTCCTGTTTTGAGGCTGTTTCACATTTTGAGGTTCTGGACGACGTCATCGACCAAAATAAAACTGTGAATATCTGAAGAACCAGAATCACACAAACGAAACTTTTTGCAGCACAAACGACTGACACAGTTTTTGTGCAGGTTTAGTTTGATGGGGCGACTTCACGCAGGTCTTAACCGAGCAGCTTTACAGCCCTGAGTCATCGTTCACATTTAAATTACACTGTACAAACATTAGACAGTTCCTTTCAAACCAAAATAACAATAAATATCTCAAAAAGAAGCTTCTTCATTAGTATAATGTGACAAAGTAGTTTCTTTAAACATTTTTTAAACTGTTTTAAATCTGGACGTTCCTTGAGCTCCACATTTAACTTATTCCACAATCCGACTCCACAAACAGAAACACAGAAACCTGCTCCTCGTTTTCACCCTTGTCACTTTATAATCAGATTTCCCTCTCAGATGATCAGCCCCGTCCCTCTCTGGGAATGTTTGCAGGTCATAGTCTGTGTTTTGGCTTAAATAAAGTTTGTATCGTCTGTAACTCAATGATGTCTTTCAATTTTAATCATTTTGACTGTGAAAATAATGAATTGGTCCCTGTGACCTGCCCCACGAATGATCCTTAAGGCTCTTTTTTGGCAGAACAAATAGTGGATGTAGAATTGTTTTGTAGTCGTTGCCCCAAACTTCTGCACAGTAATTAAAATATGGAACAACTAATGAGCAATAAAGAGTTTGTAGTGATTTCTGATCTCGATCCTGTTTTGCTTTATTTAATACGGATAAACTTCTTGAAACTTTACTGTGGATACGTCTAATATGGTTTTTCCAGCTAATTTGTTCATTTATTATCAGTCCTAAGGCTCTGTCAAGTTAGACTTCCTTCCTTGAGTTTTCAGACCGTCGTAACTTTTCGTCTGTTTTTGCTCGTGTGTGTGTGTTGCGTCACCATGGAAACGAGCGAACATTCTGCTGATAGAGACGCATGTAGAGCACCTCCAGCGCGGTGCAGCAGCTCAAGGTCCTTTTAAAGCGAAACCGAATCAAGTGAATGATGCTATTGTAACGACATCTCCATGGAGATGAGCTCTGACCCCTCCACAAAACGACACAGTGCTCCTTTAATGATGAGGGTTCTTCCCTCATCAAACGCAGGCCTGCCTTTTAGACTCATCCGTGCATGTCTGAGTAATCTAGAGATCTTCCCTGAGCCCCGTTCAAACCCTGTACGAGGCTCTGCCCACAAAGCTCCAGAAACTCACGAAAAACATGACACAAAACTGTGCACAGCAACTCGACAAACCTGAGGTGAGGTGCAGGAGTTTCATTAGTGCGACGCTCTGAGTGTGTGTAATTGTGCTCTGAAGGGGGAGCAACTTAGCACAGAGAGCAAAGGGAGAAGGAGACTCAGAGCAACAAAACAAAAGTGAAACTCATAAAATGTGAATATGTTGTTTTGGGCAAATATAGTATTTTCAAACCAATAAAAGGAACATGGAGATTTAAATATGGGACCTTTTTCACACAGGCTGAAGTGTCTCGCTTTAGGTCTGTGGAACTTCCGGTGAATGTTTTTCTGTGGTAAATGTGTGTGTAAATGTGTGTGTAAATGTGTGTGTAAATGTGTGTGTAAATGTGTGTGTGAACAAGACTGACTCTAAAATGCTTCAGTCATTTGGTGCAACATTTATTGTCATTAGGGATGGAACGAAATCCAAATCTCTCTGGACCAGATTTACACCATAAACATCTCACTGTACCAGATTTATTACAATATTTTGTGGGGTCCGGGGCCCTTGCTCAGGGCTGTCTGGTCCCTGTATGACCGGAGCAGGAGCTGTGGTGCCGGCTGTAAGTCAGACCTGTTCCTGGTGCATGTTGGACTCCGTCAGGGCCGCCCCTGTCACTGGTTCTGTTCATTGTATTTATGGACAGAATTTCTAGGCGCAGCCAGGGGCCTTAGGGGGTCCAGTTTGGGGCCAGGGGTCAGAGGGGGTCCAGTTTGGGGCCAGGGGCCTTAGGGGGTCCAGTTTGGGGCCAGGGGCCGGAGGGGGTCCAGTTTGGGGCCAGGAGCCGGAGGGGGTCCAGTTTGGGGCCAGGGGCCGGAGGGTTTCCGGTTTGGGGCCAGGGGCCGGAGGGGGTCCGGTTTGGGGGCCACAGGATCTCGTCTCTTTGCAGATGATGTCGTCCTGTTGGCTTCATGGAACCAGGACCTGCAGCTCTGGGGTTTGAGCCGAGTGTGAAGCGTCCGGGATGAGGATCAGCTGCTCCACATCCGAGGCCGTGGTTCTGGAGGGAAAAAGGCGGCGCCCTCTGCAGGTGGAGTCTCTGCCTCAGGTGGAGCAGTTCAGTATCTCGGGGTCTTGTTCTCAGTGAGGGGAGGACGGAGCTTGAGGCTGACAGGTGGATCGGTGCAGCGTCGGCAGTGATGCGGTCGCTGTATCGGCCGCTGTGGTGAAGAGGAGCTGAGCCCAAAGGCAAAGCTCTGGATTTACCTCAGTCACGTTCCTCCTTCACCTGTGGTCCTGACTCTGGGGAACGACCGAAAGGACCAGATCCAGATACAAGCGAAGAAATGAGTTTCCTCTGCAGAGGCCGGGCCTCCCTTAGAGAGAGGGGGAGGAGCTCGGAGTAGAGCCGCTGCTCCTCCACGTGGAGAGGAGCAGCTGAGGGGAGGAGCATCTGTTCCTCTGGAGGTGTTCATGTCCCACCGGGAGGAGGCCCCGGGGAAGACCCAGGACACTGGAGGGACTCTGTCTCTGGGCCTGGGAACAGCTCAGGGTCCAGGAGGAGCTGGAGGAAGTGTCTGGGGTGAAGGAAGTCTGGGAGTCCCTGCTTAGACCTGGCTCCGGAAAAGAGGATGAACATGGAGGGATGGATGATGGTCCACCATATTATTGTGAGACCTTTGACGATACGATATCTCCATATTTCGGTTATTCTTACTTCCCTACTCGTCGTCGTTTCCTTTAAGCTTTCGTCTTTCTTCCCTCGATCGTTGTGGATAAATTCTTCATGAAGAATGTTTCTCCTTTGTCGACCTTGTTGGTTGAAGATTTGGTGATGGGGCAGATTTATGAAGCTGCTGGAGAATACGCCACATTTACACATTTACCACAGAAAAACCTCCACAAACCTACAGCGGGGCACTTGTGGTTTATAGGTTAATACCCCAGAGAAGTGAAATACCCCTCTGTAGTGCATAGGATCGAATAGTCCCTGTAAATAAAGGGTAATAAAAGGGTGTTTCGATTCAAGCTGCCATTACGGGGGCAGTTGTTGTGGTAATTTGATCCATATTTCATAGACTAATCAAGGAAAATAAATGTAACTTCCTCCGTGATGTGCCAGGCCCCTCCCTGTCCCACCCAGGTCTAATCCCATATGTGCTTCAGTCAGAAGTCACTTTGGGCTGAGGCGTGTGGGAGGTTTAATCAGACTGTGTGTGTGTGTGTGTGTCTGTGTGTGTGTGTCTGTGTGTGTCTGCGTGTGTGTGTCTGTGTGTGTCTGCGTGTGTGTGTCTGTGTGTGTCTGCGTGTGTCTGTCTGTGTGTGTGTGTGTTTGTGTGTGTGTGTCTGTGTGTGTCTGCGTGTGTGTGTCTGTGTGTGTCTGCGTGTGTGTGTCTGTGTGTGTCTGCGTGTGTCTGTCTGTGTGTGTGTGTGTTTGTGTGTGTGTGTGTCTGTGTGTGTCTGTCTGTGTGTGTCTGTGTGTGTCTGCGTGTGTGTGTCTGTGTGTGTCTGCGTGTGTGTGTCTGTGTGTGTCTGCGTGTGTCTGTCTGTGTGTGTGTGTGTTTGTGTGTGTGTGTGTCTGTGTGTGTCTGTCTGTGTGTGTGTGAGACTGTGTGTGGGTGTGGGTGTGTGTGTGTCTCTGTGTGTGTGTGTGTGTGTGTCTCTGTGTGTGTGTGTCTGTGTCTGTGTGTGTCTGTCTGTGTGTGTGTGAGACTGTGTGTGTGTGTGGGTGTGTGTGTGTGTGTGTATGTGTGTGTGTGTGTGTCTGTGTGTGTGTGTGTTTGTGTGTCTGTGTGTGTGTGTCTGTGTCTGTCTGTCTGTGAGTGTGTGTGTCTCTGTGTGTGTTTATATAACTGTGTGTGTGTGTGTGTGTGTGTATGTGTGTGTGTGTGTCTGTGTGTGTGTGTGTCAGTGTCTGTGTGTGTGTGTCTGTGTGTGTGTGTGTCTGTGTGTGTGTGTATATCTGTCTGTGTGTGTGTGTGTCTCTGTGTGTGTTTATATAACTGTGTGTGTGTGTGTGTGTTTATATAACTGTGTGTGTGTGTGTATATCTGTCTGTGTGTGTGTGCGTGTGTGTGTGTGTCTGTGTCTGTGTGTGTGTGTATATCTGTCTGTGTGTGTGTGTGTCGGTGTCTGTGTGTGTGTGTGTGTGTCGGTGTCGCTGTCTCTGTGTGCGTGTGTGTCTGTATGTGTGTGTGTGTGTGTGTGTGTGTCTGTGTGTGTGTGTGTCAGTGTCTGTGTGTGTGTGTCTGTGTGTGTGTGTATGTGTGTGTGTGTGTGTGTGTGTGTGTCTGTGTGTGTGTATAGTGTGTGTGTGTGTGTCTGTGTGTGTGTATAGTGTGTGTGTGTCTGTGTGTATGTGTGTGTATTTGTGTATAGTGTGTATGTGTGTGTGTATGTGTGTATGTGTGTGTGTCTGTATGTGTGTATGTGTGTATAGTGTGTGTGTGTGTGTGTCTGTGTGTGTGTGTGTGTATATCTCTGTGTGTGTGTGTGTGTCTGTGTGTGTGTGTGTGTATATCTCTGTGTGTGTGTGTGTGTATAGTGTGTGTGTGTGTGTGTGTCGTACACAGTGATGTTTCCTGCAGCCCCGGTGACGTTGTCGCTCTCGTCAGACTCAGACTCATGAGGAACAGCGGGAGACGCACAACTTTAAATCTTCCACCTCATCTCCATGGAGACGAAGGGGAAAGTTACAGGGAGCAGGTTTAAAGGTGGTCATGTGGTTTCCTCGTCACAAACAGACCTGGAGTCCTGTTTTTCTGTTTCACTCACACATGTTTAACGCACAAACCTGCACATTTAGCACGAGCTCTTCTCTCAAACAGGAAACACACTGCTCCACCTCGTGATGTCACACATTTATACACATAAATACACATATACATACATAGTATTAGTAGTAACAGTAATAACAACAATATCTTAATATCTTATCTTAATATTATTACTGCTATTATTACCATCATCGTCATCATCATCATTATTTAAAAAAGGAAGTGGAGGTTTGCATATTTACACAGCCGGAGCTCGTTCAGGACAGTTTAAAGTAAATGTTAAATCCTCCCACAGTGTTTTCAGTTTGTTTTATGGATTCATGAAGCTCAACGACTCTAACGACTGATGAACGAACATCCAGGAGCTCAGGCTGGAGAAACGATACGATACGATACGATACGGTCACAGTCTGAACCTCGATATTTATCAGCACATCGTGGGAAAGTTCAGGATTCACGATATTCTACAGAAGAACAGACCGACTCTGAAACGCTTCAGTGAAACGTTTACTGTCATTAGGGACGGAACGAAATCCAAATCTCTCTGGACCAGATTTACACCACAGTTTCCCTTTCTTTCATTCTTTCTTTTGTTCTTTCTTTTGTTCTTTCTTTTGTTCTTTTTTGTTTGTTCATTCGTTCTTTCTTTTTCGTTCTTTCTTACTTTCTTTCTCTCTTTCATTTTCTCTTTTTCGTTCTTTCTTTCCTTCGTTCGTTTGGTCGTTCTTTCTTTCTTTTCTTCTTTTTTGTTCGTTCTTTCGTTCTTTCTTTTGTTCTTTTTTGTTTGTTCATTCGTTCTTTCTTTTTCATTCTCTCTTTCTTTCTTTCATTTTCTCTTTTTAGTTCTTTCTTACTTTCTTTCTCTCTTTCATTTTCTCTTTTTCGTTCTTTCTTTCCTTCATTCGTTTGGTCGTTCTTTCTTTCTTTTCTTCTTTTTTGTTTCGTTCATTCGTTCTTTCATTCATTCATTATTTTTCGTTCATTTGTTCTTTCTTTCGTTCTTTCTTTTGTTCTTTTTTGTTT
>CM068345.1:2057031-2147031 GCA_034769755.1 Odontamblyopus lacepedii
ATGGGCCCCTCACTGCGGCTCTGAAGGGCCTTGACGGCCCCGGGCACAAACCAACAGTGGCCCCTGTGTTTGCTGCTCCAGCGCTGCAGGAGCTGAGCCTGTTCATCTGAGTCACAGCTTAATGACAAACCCAGAGAGACGAGGGCCCCGTCATCTGTGTCCCTATGACCATCAGGGGGCGCCGTGCGATCGGCCCCCTGTGCGACCGGCCCCCGTGCGACCGGCCCCCGTGCGACCGGCCCCTGAGGTCTGGACAGAGGAGCGCAGTTGGAGCCACTTTGGGTTTGAGTTTTACCATTTTTGTATTTTTTGTATTTCCGTCTTCATTTAATGGGGACAGTGCACATTAAAGAACATCTATGGAACAGGGACAGGTGTAAACATGCTGGATTATAGCAGCACTGCTCATTTCCATCCATAATCCCTCTGCCGGAAACTGAAACATGACGAGACAAAGGATCACGGAATAAGAGCAGAGCAGGACATTATGAAGAGGTGAAGTCAGTGGTTTCAGGAGGTCTGGTTTGTGTTTTGAAGGTCCGTAGTTTTGGACCCTCCCTTATGGACAGTGGAGACTGTTCCAGAGTTTATGGCCTTTACAGAAAGAGCGTTTTGTCCAGAGGCTTTTCCTGTGTGGAGCTGCAGTCCCTGGAGAGGACGACCTGCTCCTTAGACCCTGTGAGCCCTTTTTTAAAAGTCACACATGGAGGTGCAGCAAGTCCATGGAAAACCTCGTACATCAAACAAGCAAATTTAAAAGTTTTAAAGTTCTCAAAGCTCAACAACTTGTACGTTTTCAAAATGTTACAAACACGGAATGAATGTGATTTTGTACAGAGTGATTCTGTGATGCTGCTCGTTTTTCCACCTGTCACAGACACATGTGAGACAGAATCTGATGCAGGAACATTCGAGCAGCTCCAAGTGTCAGGAAAGAAATGAAGTGAGTCTGAGAGTGATAATGTGACACTAATGTGTTTCTCACTGATCTGGAACAGAAGAGTCTGTGCCCTCGTCCTTGGGCAAGACACTTATGCCGCCTGCACCAGTGTCTGTGTTCACTTCTGTGTGAATGATTCTTTAACCCTCGCAGATCTATGGTATCGTACATGACACAGAGGAACATGTTTTCTGTAACTGTGCAGAACTTTGTAAGTGTAAAAGACAGAAACGTCCTTTTCCCCTCTGAAAGTGCAGACATAGAGGTTTCCGTACATTTCTGCGGCTTTATCCTACGTCACACTCACGCTGTGTGATGACGGGAGCAAAACGAGTGTCCAACAGGAACTTTGTTTTCCCCAAACTCATGCGCTCCGTCCATTTTGATGGAGCCAAACTTTGCCAAAGAGTGAAGTGAGTCAAGATGGTCGACTCCTCTGACTGTGTGTGTTTATAACGAGGGAAAAAGTCGCTCTAAGTGGAGTTAATTCTCACACACATGGAAAATGACACATCTTGGTGTGTGTAATTGTGCATCTCTTTCTATTTTTATTTAAAGGTTTATTTCAGTCCAAATGAACAAATCCAAATGTGATTTCCACCCTGGAAATGCAGAAGTGCTGTGGCTCTGGCCATGGTCCTGACAGGAGCTGTTTCCAGGACTGGACCAGGAAAGTCATGGAGCCACTGCACTTTTTTTGTTTTTAGGGCAATAAGGAGATTTTTAATTTACTTACAGACTTGAGATTTAGCATTTTTGTAGCTCAGGCCCTAAATGAAGCAATTTTTTATGTCCAAAAAGTTGTTTCTACATGTTTGCTGTGGGTTTTGTATAAAAGAGTGAATTTTATTTTCTGTTTTTTTTTTTCATCTCTATTTCTGGTCCTGTAGCTTTTCTCACAGCCTCATGACACAACTACAGCAGCAGATTGTGAAATAACAGGTTGGACTGAACAAAAGGAGGTAGAACACTTCATTAGGGGGAAAAGGGGCAGTTTTAAAAGCAACATTAAGAAAAAATCCAGGCGAGGAGAAATGTAGTGAAACTGCCCTCAGGTCTTCAGGGGTTAATGTATAAATAAAAAAATAAAACCCATCAGACTCATATTTTACTTTCACGTTGTTGTTTGGTTCTAAATCTCCGGGTTCTTCCTGTTTGCAGAGAGAAAAACACTTAAAATCTGATCATATTTGAAACGTGCCTCTGATCAGAGTCTTTATCCTGCAGAAGACTGCGGCCGCGGGGCCCCGCCTGAGGGGCCCCACCTGAGGGGCCCCGCCTGAGGACCCCGCCTGAGGACCCCGCCTGAGGGCCCCACCTGAGGGGCCCCGCCTGAGGGGCCCCACCTGAGGGGCCCCGCCTGAGGACCCCGCCTGAGGACCCCGCCTGAGGGCCCCACCTGAGGACCCCGCTTGAGGGCCCCGCCTGAGGACCCCGCTTGAGGGCCCCGCCTGAGGACCCCGCTTGAGGGCCCCGCCTGAGGACCCCGCTTGAGGGCTGCTCTGTGAGGGCCCAACATCCAAGACCAGGGGGTCAGAGACTCCTCCTCTCCTCTTCCTCTCCTCTTCCTCTCCTCTTCCTCTCCTCTTCCTCTCCTCTTCCTCTCCTCTTCCTCTCCTCTTCCTCTCCTCTTCCTCTCCTCCTCTGCTTCTCTCCTCCTCCTCTTCCTCCTCTCCTCCTCCTGTTCCTCCTCTCTCCTCCCCTTCTCTTCCTCTCCTCCTCTCTTCCTCTCCTCCTCCTCCTGTCCTCCTCCTCCTGTCCTCCTCCTCTCCTCCTCCTCTCACCTGAGCTCTTTCTCAAACTCACAACAACACGGCGCCGCCGACCTGAGCTGGTGTGAATGTAACCACGGCAACCGCCGCCCCGAAATAAACGTGCCACAGCGCCACCTCCCCCAGAGCGACGCCACGACGAGGAGGAGCACGCACACCTCCCCCAGAGCGACGCCACGATGAGGAGGAGCACGCACACCTCCCCCAGAGCGACGCCACGACGAGGAGGAGCACGCACACCTCCCCTAAAGCAACGCCACGACGAGGAGGAGCACGCACACCTCCCCCAGAGCGACGCCACGACGAGGAGGAGCACGCACACCTCCCCTAAAGCGACGCCACGATGAGGAGGAGCACATACACCTCCCCTAAAGCAACGCTACGACGAGGAGGAGCACGTACACCTCCCCTAAAGCAATGCCACGACGAGGAGGAGCACGTACACCTCCCCTAAAGCAATGCCACGACGAGGAGGAGCACGCACACCTCCCCTAAAGCAACGCCACGACGAGGAGGAGCACGCACACCTCCCCTAAAGCAACGCCACGACGAGGAGGAGCACGCACACCTCCCCTAAAGCAATGCCACAATGAGGAGGAGCACATACACCTCCCCTAAAGCAATGCTACGACGAGGAGGAGCACGCACACCTCCCCTAAAGCAACGCCACGACGAGGAGGAGCACGCACACCTCCCCTAAAGCAACGCCACGACGAGGAGGAGCACGCACACCTCCCCTAAAGCAACGCCACGACGAGGAGGAGCACGCACACCTCCCCTAAAGCAACGCCACGACGAGGAGGAGCACGCACACCTCCCCCAGAGCGACGCCACGACGAGGAGGAGCACGCACACCTCCCCCAGAGCGACGCCACGACGAGGAGGAGCACGTACACCTCCCCTAAAGCAACGCCACGACGAGGAGGAGCACGCACACCTCCCCTAAAGCAACGCCACGATGAGGAGGAGCACGTACACCTCCCCTAAAGCAACGCCACGATGAGGAGGAGCACGCACACCTCCCCTAAAGCAACGCCACGACGAGGAGGAGCACGTACACCTCCCCCAGAGCGACGAGGAGGAGCACGCACACCTCCCCCAGAGCGACGCCACGATGAGGAGGAGCACGCACACCTCCCCCAGAGCGACAAGGAGGAGCACGCACACCTCCCCCAGAGCGACGAGGAGGAGCACGCACACCTCCCCCAGAGCGACGCCACGATGAGGAGGAGCACGTACACCTCCCCCAGAGCGACGCCACGATGAGGAGGAGCACGTACACCTCCCCCAGAGCGACGCCACGACGAGGAGGAGCACGCACACCTCCCCCAGAGCGACGAGGAGGAGCACGTACACCTCCCCCAGAGCGACGCCACGACGAGGAGGAGCACGTACACCTCCCCCAGAGCGACGCCACGACGAGGAGGAGCACGCACACCTCCCCCAGAGCGACGAGGAGGAGCACGCACACCTCCCCCAGAGCGACGCCACGATGAGGAGGAGCACGCACACCTCCCCCAGAGAGACGAGGAGGAGCACGCACACCTCCCCCAGAGCGACGCCACGATGAGGAGGAGCACGCACACCTCCCCCAGAGCGACGCCACGACGAGGAGGAGCACGCACACCTCCCCCAGAGCGACGCCACGACGAGGAGGAGCACGCACACCTCCCCCTCACACACACACACACACACAGAAACACACACAGATCAAAGTCATATGAACATTGAACTTGATTGGAGTAGATTTGACTGTGGCCTCGTTCACACTCGTTCGTATTGGAGTCGTTTTCGTTGCAGAGTTCGTTCACACTGATCTGATGGAAACGGCTCCAGAGACAGAACGACCTGGAGCCGCAGCTCCCACTGACTCACCTGAGCACAGATCTGATCCGGCACCGTGTGGACGAGTGAAAACACTGATACTCTGATGTAGGAGCTCGAGTTCCTTATTGGACCGCGTCACTGTGACCTGTGCCCCCCTCCTGAGCGTGACATCGGGCATGTGACGCTTTTGTGGAAAACAGTTTAAACAAACGCGAAACAGCGTCGGCCCACGAAAAGATGTTTTCACGTTTGCATCTTCCTCGGCTTGAAACCGGCTGCTGCAACTTCCACAGAACTACAACAACTTCAGACACGGAGCTGCACTTCCTTGTTTTTACCGCCCACGTGACGCCGTGATGCCGGCCTAGAGACTCGCGTTCCAGGTGATACAGACACATCTGGACTCAAATCATTTCCGATACGGTGATAATGAAGGGGTGAAAACAGTCTTTTCGTGGACGGATGCTGTTTTGCGTTTGTCTCAGTTTAGTTTACGCTTTTCCACAACAGCGTCACATGACCAATGTCATGAACCCAGAGAATCAGGAAGGCACAAGTCACAGTGATGTGGTCCAATAAGGACAGAAACTCGAGCTCCTACGTCAGCGTATTAACGTTTTCTGACCTGGAACTTGTTTATCAGAAAATATCAACTCAGTTTTCTGTTTGAGGGTCATTTTCGGGACATTTAGGGCGGATTCGGGATTCAGGGCATTTTTCGGGACGTCTGGTCACACTAAACCTGAGCAGCAACATCCAGAATAAGGAGGAGAGGAATTTAAAAAGCCCCTCTGTGTTTTCTGATGTCGTTTCCTCAACACAAACAGACCTGGTCTCCTCTCCTCACTCCTCATCTCCTCCTCTCCTCCTCTCTGGTCTCCTCACCTCCTCTCCTCTCTCTATTCTCCTCACTCCTCCTCTCCTCTCTCTGGTCTCCTCCTCTCTGATCTCCTCACTCCTCATCTCCTCTCTCTGGTCTCCTCCTCTCTGGTCTCCTCACCTCCTCTCCTCTCTCTATTCTCCTCACTCCTCATCTCCTCCTCTCCTCTTTCTGGTCTCCTCCTCTCTGGTCTCCTCACCTCCTCTCTGATCTCCTCACTCCTCCTCTCCTCTCTCTGGTCTCCTCCTCTCTGATCTCCTCACTCCTCATCTCCTCTCTCTGGTCTCCTCCTCTCTGGTCTCCTCACCTCCTCTCTCTATTCTCCTCACTCCTCCTCTCCTCTCTCTGGTCTCCTCCTCTCTGATCTCCTCACTCCTCATCTCCTCTCTCTGGTCTCCTCCTCTCTGGTCTCCTCACCTCCTCTCCTCTCTCTATTCTCCTCACTCCTCATCTCCTCCTCTCCTCTCTCTGGTCTCCTCACCTCCTCTCTGATCTCCTCACTCCTCCTCTCCTCTCTCTGGTCTCCTCCTCTCTGATCTCCTCTCTCTGGTCTCCTCACCTCCTCTCTCTATTCTCCTCACTCCTCCTCTCCTCTCTCTGGTCTCCTCCTCTCTGATCTCCTCACTCCTCATCTCCTCTCTCTGGTCTCCTCCTCTCTGGTCTCCTCACCTCCTCTCCTCTCTCTATTCTCCTCACTCCTCATCTCCTCCTCTCTGGTCTCCTCCTCTCTGATCTCCTCACTCCTCTCCTCACTCCTCCTCTCCTCTCTCTGGTCTCCTCCTCTCTGATCTCCTCACTCCTCATCTCCTCTCTCTGGTCTCCTCCTCTCTGGTCTCCTCACCTCCTCTCCTCTCTCTATTCTCCTCACTCCTCATCTCCTCCTCTCCTCTCTCTGGTCTCCTCACCTCCTCTCTGATCTCCTCACTCCTCCTCTCCTCTCTCTGGTCTCCTCCTCTCTGATCTCCTCACTCCTCATCTCCTCTCTCTGGTCTCCTCCTCTCTGGTCTCCTCACCTCCTCTCTCTATTCTCCTCACTCCTCCTCTCCTCTCTCTGGTCTCCTCCTCTCTGATCTCCTCACTCCTCATCTCCTCTCTCTGGTCTCCTCCTCTCTGGTCTCCTCACCTCCTCTCTCTATTCTCCTCACTCCTCCTCTCCTCTCTCTGGTCTCCTCCTCTCTGGTCTCCTCACCTCCTCTCTCTATTCTCCGCACTCCTCATCTCCTCCTCTCCTCTCCTCTCTCTGGTCTCCTCCTCTCTGGTCTCCTCCTCTCTGATCTCCTCACTCCTCTCCTCACTCCTCCTCTCCTCTCTCTGGTCTCCTCCTCTCTGATCTCCTCACTCCTCACCTCCTCCTCTCTGGTCTCCTCGTCTCTGTGTGAGATGTTTACAGGAGATGGCCTCCACATGTTTCCTCTGTTCTCCGCGGGGCCCCGGGCTCCTGCCAGGACACAAAAAGCATTTTGTGGTTATTCAGAGCACATGTTTCAGGGACCACTTCACCTGTCATGTTCCTCCGGGCCCCTGACAGTGCACCTGCCCCTTCACATGCTCCTGTCCCGGAGCCTCCGATTAAACCGACTCCTTCAAATATTCAGGAGGAAACGTCTCTGAACGGAGGAACCAGAGAAACCAGAGAAACCAGAGAAACCAGAGAAACCAGAGAAACCAGAGGAACCAGAGAAACCAGAGAAACCAGAGAAACCAGAGGAACCAGAGGAACCAGAGAAACCAGAGAAACCAGAGGAACCAGAGAAACCAGAGAAACCAGAGAAACCAGAGAAACCAGAGGAACCAGAGAAACCAGAGAAACCAGAGAAACCAGAGGAACCAGAGAAACCAGAGAAACCAGAGAAACCAGAGAAACCAGAGAAACCAGAGGAACCAGAGAAACCAGAGAAACCAGAGAAACCAGAGGAACCAGAGAAACCAGAGAAACCAGAGAAACCAGAGGAACCAGAGAAACCAGAGGAACCAGAGAAACCAGAGGAACCAGAGAAACCAGAGAAACCAGAGAAACCAGAGAAACCAGAGGAACCAGAGAAACCAGAGGAACCAGAGAAACCAGAGGAACCAGAGAAACCAGAGGAACCAGAGAAACCAGAGGAACCAGAGAAACCAGAGAAACCAGAGAAACCAGAGGAACCAGAGAAACCAGAGAAACCAGAGAAACCAGAGAAACCAGAGGAACCAGAGAAACCAGAGAAACCAGAGAAACCAGAGGAACCAGAGAAACCAGAGGAACCAGAGAAACCAGAGGAACCAGAGAAACCAGAGAAACCAGAGAAACCAGAGAAACCAGAGAAACCAGAGAAACCAGAGCGGCTGGTTTCACTTTTTATTCCTGTGTCTGAAACTGAAAACAAATGTAAAAGTGAAACCAACAGAGAGAAGAACATCTCCGCTCCTGTGGGCTGTTCATCCGGTCTTCGTCTCTTCGTCTTCATCTCTCCGTCTCAAACTCGGGGTTGTGCCTGGAGGTCCCATCGTGGGGTCAGTGTCACTCGTCTTCAACAAACATTTTTTAAAATTAAATTCATAATATTATTTATGAGAATTGCTTGAGCTTTGGTTCAGTCGTGGGGCGCCGGGTCTGAAGTTCTGCTCTGGTTCTGGTTCTGACCGAACTCTGAGCTCAAACTGTGTCAGGCTCAGAGTTGCGGGACAAACTGCAGGAGGTGCGGGAGTTTCGTCAGAGCGACACGGGGTCAGCGCTCTGAAGGGGGAGCAGTTCAGCACAGGGAGCAGAGGGAGGGGAGACTCAGAGCGGCAAAAACAAAAGTGGAGATGGTTGTTTCTGTGCGTGGAATGTTCCGCAGTTTGGCATTAAACTTGTGTGTTTATGGCTCAAAAACATAAGAACTCTCCCCCTCACGGGCTCGCCTCTCCATAGATCTGACCAGCAGCTCCACTGTGAGACGTTCGTTTCCGTGAAGTGAAACATTCAAGGCGAGGTGGTTACATCTCCATGGAGACAAGCAGGTGGTGGACCCTGCACCAGGAAAGTTCCACAGTGCAGCTTTAAAATCAAACACAACATACAAACTGAAAACTTCATCAAAAGTGACGGATGAGAGAGACCGAGACAAGGACAGAGGAGACAGGAGACAGAGGAGACAGGGACAGAGGAGACAGGAGACAGAGACAAGGACAGAGGAGACAAGGACAGAGGAGACAGGGACAGAGGAGACAGAGACAAGGACAGAGGAGACAGGAGACAGAGGAGACAGGGACAGAGGAGACAGGAGACAGAGACAAGGACAGAGGAGACAGAGGAGACAGAGGAGACAGGGACAAAGACAAGGACAGAGGAGACAAGGACAGAGACAAGGACAGAGGAGACAGGAGACAGAGGAGACAGGGACAGAGACAGGAGACAGAGGAGACAGAGACAAGGACAGAGGAGACAGGAGACAGAGGAGACAGAGACAAGGATAGAGGAGACAAGGACAGAGACAAGGACAGAGGAGACAGAGACAAGGACAGAGGAGACAGACAAGGACAGAGACAAGGACAGAGGAGACAGGGACAGAGACAAGGACAGAGGAGACAGACAAGGACAGAGGAGACAGAGACAAGGACAGAGGAGACAGAGACAAGGACAGAGGAGACAGACAAGGACAGAGGAGACAAGGACAGAGGAGACAGGGACAGAGACGAGAACAGAGGAGACAGGGACAGAGACAAGGACAGAGGAGACAGGGACAGAGACGAGAACAGAGGAGACAGGGACAGAGACAAGGACAGAGGAGACAGACAAGGACAGAGGAGACAGGGACAGAGACAGAGACAGAGGAGACAGACAAGGACAGAGGAGACAGAGACAGAGGAGACAGGGACAGAGACAAGGACAGAGGAGACAGACAAGGACAGAGGAGACAGGGACAGAGACAGGGAAGTGTCTGGGGAGGGGGAAGTCTGCTGCCTCCTGACCCCAGATCAGTGGAAGGACAAACCCTTCAGGAGGAAAGTTCCACAGTGCGTCTTTAAAGCCACAGAACGCGTTTCTTCTGGGACACAAATAGAAGCTGTTTGTGACATTCACCCTCAAACCGGAGCTTTTCACGAAACCACAGGGGCACAAAGGCTGAAGAGTCTTTCAGCGCGGAAACCTTGATTTTCTCCTCGTTTTCATTCATTAATAAAGAGATAAACAGGAGATAATGGCTGCACGTCTCACCGAGCGCTCGTCCTCCGGTGCTCGGCCTTCACGTTGCCGTAGAAACTAAGATCGGTGTTTTAAAGCTGTGAGTCAGAACCTGTGTCCCTGAAACGGAGGATGTGTAGGCTCCAGAGGCCCACGGGGACCAAACATCTGCGGGCACCAGCGGGCACCGGCGGGCACTAACGGGCACTAACGGAACATACAAACACTTAAATCTGAGAGAAAATGACTTAAAATAGAGAAATGCTCCTGTGTCTACGCAGCGAGAGCATTTTACTGAGTTCTGTTCAAATAAACAAACTCGAGACGAGGATGAAGCGTCTCACTGCAAAAAGGCCGATCAAAAACAACAACAAAATACTAATTTTGAGGTAAAAATTCCCCATTTTAAGTGAAATTTTCTGCCAGTGCAGTAAGAAATTTTCACTTCCCAAGTTTTCTTAAAACAAGACGAAATACAAATCTTGTTCTAAGCAGAAAACACGAGTTTCAAGTATTTATGGACAGATTTTTCCCCTTATTGGTTTGAGGAGGAAGTTAAAGAGGCTTAACCTGGACTGAGTTAATATAAAAAGTGCTTAGAATAAGTTGTAATATCGAGATAAGATAAATCAGGATGAAGATCTTGAAACAAGTGAAAAATTTTTTACTTCTTAAGTAAAAAAATCCTAAAATTGATCTTTTAAGATGAATCTGCTTAATTCAAGTCAGTTTAACTATGCTAGAAAATCCTTTTTTTTTGCAGTGCAGAAAGAGTCAGGAGATCAGGAAATCTGAAAAAAACAAACAAAAAAAAACATGAAGAACCTGATAAAAATCTGTAAAATCTTGGCCACTGTAAACCAAAACATTCAAAGTAATTAAATAGATTAAATTGTTTAGAATCAAAGTTTTAGAAATAGTCCTTTTTTAAACTTTATTATGTCATTTTAACTGTATTTTTTGATTAAAGGTGAAATCATGAGCATAACTGAGCCTAAGGTCATAACATGAATCAGGTACAAGTTCATAGATTTAACCCCTGAAGACCTGAGGGCAGTTTTAGTACATTTCTCCTCGCCTGGATTTTTTTTTCTTAATTTTGCTTTTAAAACTGCCCCTTTTACCCCTAATGAAGTGTTCTACCTCCTTTTGTTCAGTCCAACCTGTTATTTCACAATCTGCTGCTGTAGTTGTGTCATGAGGCTGTGAGAAAAGCTACAGGACCAGAAATAGAGATGAAAAAAAAATCAGAAAATAAAATTCCCACTCTTTTATACAAAACCCACAGCAAACATGTAGAAACAACTTTTTGGACATAAAAATACTTAATTTAGGGCCTGAGCTACAAAAATGCAAAATCTCAAGTCTGTAAGTAAATTAAAAATCTCCTTATTGCCCTAAAAACAAAAAAAGTGCAGTGGCTCCATGACTTTCCTGGTCCAGTCCTGGAAACAGCTCCTGTCAGGTCCAGGGCCAGAGCCACAGCACTTCTGCATTTCCAGGGTGGAAATTACATTTGGATTTGTTCATTTGGACTGAAATAAACCTTTAAATAAAAATAGAAAGAGATGCACAATTACACACACCAAGATGTGTCATTTTCCATGTGTGTGAGAATTAACTCCACTTAGAGCGACTTTTTCCCTCGTTATAAACACACACAGTCAGAGGAGTCGACCATCTTGACTCACTTCACTCTTTGGCAAAGTTTGGCTCCATCAAAATGGACGGAGCGCATGAGTTTGGGGAAAACAAAGTTCCTGTTGGACACTCGTTTTGCTCCCGTCATCACACAGCGTGAGTGTGACGTAGGATAAAGCCGCAGAAATGTACGGAAACCTCTATGTCTGCACTTTCAGAGGGGAAAAGGACGTTTCTGTCTTTTACACTTACAAAGTTCTGCGGTTATAGAAACATATTCCTCTGTATCGTATATGATGTCGTAGAGTCTTCAGGGGTTAAGTAATTAAACACTTAGAATTATTATTTCAACTCGGTGAAATGATTTTAAAATAAACTTGTACGAGCTAAAATACAATATCATTTCAAAACACTTCACCAGTTAAGTGAACTTATTCCAGCGGTTTGAAAACTCACAATTTTAAGTCATAATAAATGAAAAATATCGAGTCGCCTTAAGAGAAAACCACGAGTCAAATTAACTGTAAATATTTGAGTTGAACAAAATGAGCACTTTTGACTCGGCTGTTTTCAAGGACGGCACAGATATCGAGCCACCCCAAGTTCTAATAATAATAATCATAATAAACTCCTGTAGCCACAGCTGCCCTGGGACAGACTGACGGAAGAGCGGCTCCAATCTGCACCATCAGCCCCTCCCACCACCACCACCACTCACACTTTCACTTTCACACTAGGCAATGTGGGTAGAGTGTCTTGCCTAAGGACACAACACCTGGCGCCCCCTGTGGTCCTGATGTTCCCCGTGTCTCCAGACCCTGAGCCTCTGAGATCTGACGAACTCAGACTTAAGTTCATCACCTTAAAACAACCGAGGCAGTTGATTTCCTGCAGACGTCTGTGGCGGCGGTCACATCAGCACCACCCCCTGCGGACAGCGCCTCCTCCCCCCTCCGGCTCTTCTAAAGGTCGGAGGTTACGCGAAACCCACTCTGAGCTCTACGTCGTGTTCCTCCCGCAAACGGAGCCGCGGTCGTGTTCGTTTCATTCACGTGTTTGAGGAACTCTTTAGTCTGTCGATGGAGCAGGAAGTGCCTCCGCGCTCACTTCCTGTCGCAGGTTTCAACGACATCACAACGTTCCGCAGGCCGAAACTATTTAACACAAACTGAGGCTAAAATTAACATCGCTCATCTGCAGATTTTCGCCTGCGTTGGGTGAGCACATTTTCAAACTCATAAACTGGGACCTGCGGGTTTGTGTTTTTGGTAATAATAAAACTGTGAGACGAGGGCGTAATTAAAGAACGTCGTCATTCGCTCGGCTCATTCGTGACTTATTCACAAACGCGTGAGTCCGTTTACGTAATGCACTGCCCAAAGAATTTATATTTCTTTCGAGGAACATTTCAGCAAACCAAATCCCAAGTGTCTTTGCTTAAATGAACAGTTCTGATGTAGAAAAAACAGAGGGAACTACATAGACCATGATCCTTTGCTCCGTTTCAGTGCAGACGACATGAAGAAATAACTGTTCTGAGCACTTTTACATCTTCATTCTGTGGATTAAGTCTTGTGAAGGGATTTTTAGAGGAAAAAGGAGCAGATTCACCACAAAATATCGCAGTAAATCTGGTGAGACGTTTATGGAATATGAACGAACAAAAGAAAGAACGAAAAAGAACGAAAGAAAGAACAACCAAACAAACAAAAGGGAAGAAAGAGCGAGAAAGAAAGAACGAAAAAGAAATAACAAATGAACAGAAACAAATGAACAAAAAAAAACAACAAAAAAGAACGAAAGGGAAGAAAGAGCGAGAAAGAAAGATTTGGACATCGTTCCATCCCGATTATTGACCAAACCCAAGAACTCCTCGTATTACAACATCGTTTTGCGTTCGTACACTTTATTTTTGCTGCCCCGTCTTTTATCTACGCACAAACCTTAAAAAAACCTCCACGATTTACGCCTCTTTTTATTGTTGGCAGATCCGATTGGTCAAAAATAAAGATATTGGAGCGTTTCTCGTATAAAATTGGGACAAATCGGTGGTTTTGTGTAAATCTTCGGGTCAGTAGCAGAAAGGATCAGGTTTTATATTCGGGGCTTTACATTTCTGACATTTCGTGGCCAAAGTACAGTTTGATTTACGGGGAAAAAGTGTCTCGCCGCCGATGTTTCGAGAGAGAGAAACAACAGGAAACGACTGAATAATTTGTGCGAGAAACACGACATGAACTCCCGCAGTTTTACGACCGTATGAAACCCGAAGGAGCCTCTATATATAGATCTGTATCTTACTTTACTTCTGTTTCGACGTCCGACGCAAACGCACAGACACGAAAGTGAGTTTAAACGGACGGGACGTGAGATTTTAATTTCAAACGTTTGATTTGACGCTAAACCGACTCCCGTGAGATTTAATTTAACGTTCTAACGTCGTTTCCTCCTCACGCACTCGGAGCCGGAGTCGTGTTTGTTTCATTCACACGTTTGAGTTTATTATTCGTCCGTTTACATCTGCGGAGCTCCGGACGCCCTGCTCCACCTCGTGATGTCATGAAGTGGCCGTTTCGAAGCGAACAGCTCCTTTCACCTCGAATTCGGTCGAGATTTGAAGTCAATTCCGGCAGTGAAATTATTACCCAGACGATTCTAGTGAAGGTGTGTGAAGTTTAAACAAAACCGGGACTAAACCAGGTCTAAACTAGAACTGAACCAGGACTTTTCCAAAAATACACTTCACTGGTAAATAAACGGGATTAGAAACGACGTCGGTGATCGAGTCTTTTGGGCTTTGGCCTGTGCAGTGGGAAATCAGCAGAGGGAAGTGTGAGGTGCTTATAAAGTTGTTTTCTAACGTTTCCAGACACTAATGAGTGAACCAGGCAGAGCGTTTGGTTTGTTAGACTCGTGGCTGTTGTCAGATGGGTTAAAGTGGAGTTAAGCTTCTTCAGTGTGAAGCAAATTGTCGTTTTACGTGGAAGTTCAGAACTTGCCCCCATCACTGCACTAGTTCAGAACTTGCCCCCATCACTACACTAGTTTGTTGCCTTGACAGACTCACTGCCACAGTGAGATCTCCACCGAGGAAACACTGATCTGTGCCGTTTTTTGGCTTCTGACAGAATTCACCTCCTCTAGAAACGGACTTCAGCTTCAGACGAGCCGGAGTCTTTGCATAATTTTAAGTCGGTTGGAGGTTTGTTCCATTCTGAGTTTGTCTTAAATGAAAATGCAGATCAGCACGGCACGGTGGCTGAGTGGCTAGCACTCATGCCTCACAGCAAGAAGGTTGCGGGTTCGATCCCCGCGTCGCCCGGGCCTTTCTGTGTGGAGTTTGCATGTTCTCCCCGTGTCTGGATGGGTTTCCTCCGGGCTCCGGTTTCCCCCATCAACTCAAAACATGCACTGTAGGTGTGAAAGTTGTGTGAGTGAGTGTTGATGGTGGTCGGAGGGACCGTTGGCGCCGCTTGGCTTGGCAGCCGCACCTCCGTCAGTCTGCCCCAGGGCAACTGTGGCTATAACAGTAGCACCACCACCGGGTCTGGAGTGAATGAAGAATGCTCTGTAAAATGCTGTGTAAAGCACTTTGGGGACATGTGTCTGTGTAAAGCGCTATATAAATAAACCTTACCTTACCTCCCAGTGCCGTTTTTTGGCTTCTGACAGAATTCACCTCCTCTAGAAACGGACTTTAGCTTCAGACGAGCCGGAGTCTTTGCATAATTTTAAGTCAGTTGGAGGTTTGTCCCATTCTGAGTTTGTCTTAAATGAAAACGCAGATCGTCTTAATGATGTTTTCCCTTTGGGTTTTACACATTGGCCGTTGACCTGGTTTTTCTGAGCGTCTGATCTGACGTTAAATGGACAAACTTTTTCACTGCTGCCGCATCATTGATCATCTTAAATAATAACCTCACACCGGCTCCTTTAATTCTATTGTCAAAGTTGATATAATATCTGACAGTGGTGGATTTTCGGAGTTTCCCATCTCGAGTCTTAAGTTCTTCTCCTGTTCTGAAGAGATTCGAAAGGTTTTATTGTGGTTTGTTTGGCTCGTGAAAGGTTAAGTGAGGTCATATTATGGCATTTAGATTTTATGGAAAACCTTTTTAATGTGTTTTTTTTACTTTAAAAGTCAAGGTGTCTGTATTCATCAACATTTTTTTATTTGATTTGGAAATACTAATAACACATGTATTTGTAATGCACTTTACATTTCAACAACATCTCAACGTGCTGCAGCAGCTAAACGACATAAAAACAAAATTAAAACTTGCAAAAGAAAGAAACACGACATATACGTTTTAAAAAGAACTGTTTTGGAGCTCTTTTAAAGGCCTGAACACTCGGGGGCCCTGGGGTCCTGCAGAGCTCCGTCCCTGTGCACAGTTTGGTTTGACGCTGTTGCTTTTAAATAATGTCATTTGTTTTCTCGCCCAAAATAAAAACCTGAAAGAAGAAAGTGTGACCGGAGCTGGAGTCAGGCTGGAGTCCTGGAGTCCTGGAGTCCTGGAGTCCTGGAGTCCTGGAGTCCTGGAGTCCTGGAGTCCTGGAGTCAGGCTGGAGTCCTGGAGTCCTGGAGTCCTGGAGTCCTGGAGTCCTGGAGTCCTGGAGTCCTGGAGTCCTGGAGTCGGCTCGGTGGCGGCGGCTGCAGTACTGCGGGAGGGCAGCAGGGGGCGGCAGGGGGCAGGGTGAGTTTTATGGCTTTATGAGAGTTATGGGTCCAGGTCCAGGTCATTATATATTATATTATATTATATTATTTAATATTATATTATATTATGTTATATTATATTATCTTATATCATATTAGATTAGATTAGATTATATCATAGTATATTATATTATATCATATTAGGAGGTACGTCCATTGAGGACAGTTTCTCTTTGTAAATTTTGTACAAACTCCACACAGACACGGGCAGAACACGCAAACTCCACACAATAAAATATTAAAAAACATTAAAAATAGGGTGAGTTTGTGGAGTCAACAAATAAAAACTTTCAGCGTTTGTAGATCAGAAGTTTGTAGAAACAGAGAAATTCTAACAATAATAAATTTCGATTTAAATCAGTGAATCTCCAGAGAAATTCTGAGTTCTGAGTTTCCTCAGTTCCAGCGACAGAAGAGGATTCTGAAGAAGTCTGAACTTAATGAGATTTTGATTAAAAATGACACAAGAGTTTAATCATGTCCTGAACTGAGAGAGGAGAGGAGGAAGAGAGGAGAGGAGGAGGAGGAGAGGGAGGAGAGAGGAGGAGGAGAGAGGAGGAGGAGAGGAGAGAGGAGGAGAGAGGAGGAGAGAGGAGGAGAGGAGGAGAGAGGAGGAGAGAGGAGGAGAGGAGGAGGAGAGAGGAGAGGAGAGAGGAGAGAGGAGAGGAGGAGAGAGGAGGAGAGGAGGAGAGGAGAGGGAGGAGGAAGAGAGGAGGAGGAGAGAGGGAGGAAGAGAGGAGGAGGAGAGAGGGAGGAAGAGAGGAGGAGGAGAGAGGGAGGAAGAGAGAAAAAGAGGAGAAGGATTGAGGGAGAAAGAAAAAAGAGGAGGAGGAGGGAGGAGAGA
Source organism: Odontamblyopus lacepedii (assembly GCA_034769755.1). Lineage (NCBI taxonomy): Eukaryota > Metazoa > Chordata > Actinopteri > Gobiiformes > Gobiidae > Odontamblyopus > Odontamblyopus lacepedii. The sequence continues at coordinate 2,073,800 of CM068345.1, forward strand.
AAAACTGGAGGAAAGAGAAAGAGAAGGCGAGAGGGAAAAAGAAAAGAGGGGAGAAAAAGAAAGAGAGGGAGAGGGAAAGAGAGGAGAGAAAGAAAGAGAGGGAGAGAGAAAGAGAGGGAGAGAGAAAGAAAGGGAGAGAAAGAAAGAGAGGGAGAGAGAAAGAGAGGGAGAGAGAAAGAAAGGGAGAGAGAAAGAGAGGAGAGAAAGAAAGAGAGGGAGAGAGAAAGAGAGGAGAGAAAGAAAGAGAGGGAGAGAGAAAGAAAGGGAGGGAGAGAGAAAGAAAGAAAGGGAGAGAGAAAGAGAGGGAGAGAGGGAGGGGGAGAAAAAGAGGCAACGGTTCATCACTCACTCCTGAACTGTGAGGCTGAAGCTGATGAAGCTCAGACTCACTTAAAGTCGCCCTGTGGAACATTTTAGTCGGACATGTTTTGGTTGTTTTTGCTGCTGTGAGGAGCTCGCGTCTCCACAGACCCGACTCTTATTCGGCCTCTGCTGGTTTCCATGGAAATGTTGTTCGGTAAAATCCCACAGTGCGGCATTAAACACATCACACGGCCGCTCTCTTTCTCTCCTCCCTCCCTCTTTTTCTCTGTTTCCATCTTTCTCTCCTCTCTCTTTCTCTATTCCTCTCTCTCTCTTTCTCTCACTCTCTCTCTTTTTCTCTCTCTTTCTCACTCGTTCCCTGCTCCCTTCTCTCCCTCTCTTTCAATCTCTCACCCTCCCTCTTTCTCTCTTTGTGTCTCCCTCCCTCGCGTTCCCTCTTTTTCTCACTCCCCCCTCCCTTCTCTCCATCCTTTCTTTCTCTTTCTCACTCTCCCCCTCTCTCCCTCCACCCTCTCTCTGTCTCTTTCTTTCTCTCCCTCTCTTTCTCTCTCTCTCCTCTCTACCTCTCGTTCTTTCTCTCCTCTCTCCCTCTCTTTCTCTCTCTCTCTTCTCTCTCCCTCTCGTTCTTTCTCTCCTCTCTCCCTCTCTTTCTCTCTCTCTCTCCTCTCTCTCTCGTTCTTTCTCTCCTCTCCCTCTTTTTCTTTCTCTCCTTTCCCCCTCTTTTTTCTCTCCTCTCCCTCTCTTTCTTTCTTTCTTTCTCTCTTTCTTTCTCTTTCTCACTCTCCCCCTCTCTTTCTTTCTCTCTCTCCATCTCTTTCTTTCTCTCCTCTCTCCCTCTTTTTCTCTCTTTCTCCCTCGCTCCACCCTCCCTCCTCCTCCTCTCTCTCCTCCCTCTTTCTTTCACCCTCTCTCCCCGTCTCTCTCCTCCCTCTTTCTTTCACCCTCTCTCCCTGTCTCTCTCCTCCCTCTTTCTTTCACCCTCTCTCCCCGTCTCTCTCCTCCCTCTTTCTTTCACCCTCTCTCCCCGTCTCTCTCCTCCCTCTTTCTTTCTTCTGTTTGTTTCTTATATAACGTATGGCTCGGGTTGATTGACAGCTGAACGGACCAATCGCGTTCCTCCCTCCCTCCTCCTCAGCACATTCTGTACATTCACCTGTCGCTGCGCTCCCTGCCCAAGGGGAGGCGCTACAGAGTGTGTGTGTGTGTGTGTGTGTCTGTGTGTGTGTCCGTGTGTGTGTGTGTGTGTGTGTGTGTGTGTGCAGTACCTGCTCTCACAGTCGGGGGGCGCTGCTCTGGAGGACAGTGACAGGACATGATGTACAGAACACAGTGTGCTGCTGCTCCACTCTCCACTAACCCCGTTCTGCTGCTGTAAACACACACACACACACACGGACACACACACACACACGGACACACACACACACACACACGGACACACACACACACACACACGGACACACACACACACACACACACACACACACACACACACGGACACACACACACACACACACACTATACATGCACATCTATATGAAACATGTACACAAAAATCAAACAAAACTAAAATTTATCTTTATAATAGTCACTGAAAAAAATTACCCAGCCTTGTTTTTACTTATTGCCTATTTTTACTGATTTTTTTTATTTATTTACTTTTAATTAATCGCATTTAATTTTTCTTATTACAGCCTACGTGTTCGTTGTAGTGGCAGTATATTAGTATATAATGTAAAATGTCAGTTATTGTGTTAGACGCAGCACAAAAGCTGAGGCAAAACGTAAGATATAAACACTTGAATTGAGCAGAAAATGAGAAAGTGGTGAAATGACGTGTCCACAGAGCAAGAGCAGAGTCATATTAAAATAAACCACCTCCAGGCTAGAATAAAGCAGCAGTAAATCAATAAAAAAAATCTGAAAACAACACAAATAACCTGACCGAAGTTTGAAAATCTTGGTCAAATCAAAGACATTTGCAGCGTATTTGGAGCAAAATATGAAATAAAATAATAAAAGGCAAATATTTAGGCTGGTGTAAATGCAAACTCAGGCTCCGGGGCGTTTACAGTAAAGTGAAAGAGTAAAAACAATGAGGTCTTCAGACTTCAGATTTTACGTAACTGTGGACTCGGCGGTGGCACATTCTGTCCCAGGGAGGTGCTGTCAGAGGAGGGAGGAGCAGAGGAGGGGGAGGTGGACGGAGAAAAACCTCCACGCCTAGAAGTCCCACACGAGACGCCCGACTGTCCCACACGAGACGCCCGAATGTCCCACACGAGACGCCCGAATGTCCCACACGAGACGCCCGAATGACCCACAGGAGACGCCCGAATGACCCACACGAGACGCCCGAATGTCCTGGAACTGACTGTACTTATTTACTTATTTCCCTCTTTCCCCTATAGTTATTTATTTCATTTACTTATTACTTTATTTGTATGAATTTATTATAATTTTATTTATTTTTATTGTTATCATTATTTTTTCCCTCTGGATATTTATTAATTTATTTTATTTACCTAGTACTTTATTTGGATTATTTATTATTATTATTATTATTATTATTATTATTATTATTATTATTATTTTATTTATTTTTTTATTTTTTTATGATTTATTTTATTTTATTTACCTATTACTTTATTTTGATTATTTATTTATTTATTTTAATGATTATTATTTATTTATTTTCCCTTTATTTATTCATTTTATTGTTTTATTTCTTTTTCTTATTATTTATTCATTTATTTTAATTTTCTCTGGATATTTATTTATTTTATGTACTAATTTATTTGGATTAAATTATTATTATTATTATTATTATTATTATTATTTTATTGATTTTTATTATTATTTTGTAAATAAATAATAAAATAAAATATTTATTACTATTATTTATTTATTTATTTCTATGGATATTTATTTATTTTATTTACTTCTTTTATTATTATTATTATTATTATTAATAATTATTAATTTTAATTTATTGTGATTATTTTATTTTATTTATCTATTACTTTATTTTGATTAATTTATTATGTATTTATTTTAATGATTATTATTTATTTATTTTCCCTTTATTTATTTTATTTATTTTTATTATTATTTTGTTTATAAATAAATAATAGTAATGCATAAAAATATGTATTATTATTATTATTTTTTATTTCTCTGGCTATTTATTTTATTCTTTTATTATGATGATGATTATTATTATTATTAATTTTTCTGTATTTATTTTATTTATTTTTCTTTTCTCTGGATATTTATTTATTTTATTTACCTGCGATTCTGTTTCTTTATTTTTCACTTTCCCGTGACTAAAGTGTCGTCCGAGAAATGCCTCCACGTTCAGGTTTGTGTCGTTCACTCGGGTTCGGAAAATAGGCTACATTTGACATTTTACAAGAACAAAGACGTTTAAAAGAAGAAATCATATATAAAGAATTCAAGAACATGGTGGAGGCTAACGGGCTATGCGCTAATGGGCTACATGCTAACGGGCTACGTGCTAACGGGCTACGCGCTAATGGGCTACATGCTAACGGGCTACATGCTAACGGGCTACGCGCTAACGGGCTACGTGCTAACGGGCTACATGCTAACGGGCTACGTGCTAACTCATATCCATAATGCAGATGTTTTATGTCCAAAAAGTGCATTTAAAACACAAGATTCTGTGAAATGTTTTAGTAACTCTGCAGGTTTTAATGTTTCAGAAACAGATTTAAAATGTCGTTTCCTCATCACAAACAGACCTGGAGTCGTGTTTGTTTCATTCAAACATGTTTAACACACAAACTCTGCACATTTACACAGGTTTAACACTTAAAGTTGAACTCAGCCCGTCTGAAGCTAAAGTTTGTCACTAGAGGTGGTGGAACTCTGTCAGAAGCCAAAACACGGCACAGATCAGTGTTTCCTCGGTGGAGATCTCACTGTGGCAGTGAGTCTGTCAAGGCAACAAACTAGTGCAGTGATGGGGGCAAGTTCTGAACTTCCACGTAAAACACCAATTTGCTTCACACTGAAGAAGCTTAACTCCACTTTAACCCATCTGACAACAGCCACGAGTCTAACAAACCAAACGCTCTGCCTGGTTCACTCATTAGTGTCTGGAAACGTTAGAAAACAACTTTATAAGCACCTCACACTTCCCTCTGCTGATTTCCCACTGCACAGGCCAAAGCCCAAAAGACTCGATCACCGATGTCGTTTCTGATCCTATTTATTTACCAGGGAATTATATTTTTTGAAAAACGCTAAAAAATACATTCCTGAACCATTTTCTTTCAACAACTTTCAGTTTCTCTTCTTCACCGTCAGTAGTCGATTCTCACTTGTTGCTTCTGGAGTCGACGATCGAGTCTTTTGGGCTTTGGTCTGTGCAGTGGGAAATCAGCAGAGGGAAGTGTGAGGTGATTATAAAGTTGTTTTCCAACGTTTCCAGACACTAATGAGTGAACCAGGCAGAGCGTTTGGTTTGTTAGACTCGTGGCTGTTGTCAGATGGGTTAAAGTGGAGTTAAGCTTCTTCAGTCTGAAGCAAATTGGTGTTTTACGTGGAAGTTCAGAACTTGCCCCCATCACTACACTAGTTCAGAACTTGCCCCCATCACTACACTAGTTCAGAACTTGCCCCCATCACTGCACTAGTTCAGAACTTGCCCCCATCACTACACTAGTTCAGAACTTGCCCCCATCACTGCACTAGTTCAGAACTTGCCCCCATCACTGCACTAGTTCAGGACTTGCCCCCATCACTGCACTAGTTTGTTGCCTTGACAGACTCACTGCCACAGTGAGATCTCCACCGAGGAAACACTGATCTGTGCTGTTTTTTGGCTCTGACAGAATTCACCTCCTCTAGAAATGACTTTAGCTTCAGATGTGATGATTTCTTGTTCTTTATTTGACTCCATGTGGATTTACTCTGAACGGAAACATCTTTGGGTGTTTATTTAACAATTGAAGAGTTAATCTTGTTCATCACATTTTTTTTACTCTTAAAAATTTACCATGAAGGCTGAGTTCTTCTCTCAAACTGAAACCGCTCTGCTCCACCTCGTGATGTCATCGCGTGGTGGAAGTGCTCCACTGTGTTTTTAAACTCCACCTTCACTAGAATCACCTGGATCGTTTCAGTCCTGGAGTCGCCGAACTCGACTGAACTAAAAGGAAAAGGAGGAACCACCACTTCATGACATCACGAGGTGGAACTGGTTTAGACCCGTTTTAGTCCAGGTACAGTTCTGGTTTAGTACTAGTTTAGTCCTGGTTTAGTCTTGGTTTAGTCCTGGTTTAGTCCATGTTTAGTCCTGGTTTAGTCTTGGTTTAGTCCATGTTTAGTCCTGGTTTAGTCTTGGTTTAGTCCTGGTTTAGTCCTGGTTTAGTCCATGTTTAGTCCTGGTTTAGTCTTGGTTTAGTCCATGTTTAGTCTTGGTTTAGTCCTGGTTTAGTCTTGGTTTAGTCCTGGTTTAGTCTTGGTTTAGTCCATGTTTAGTCCTGGTTTAGTCTTGGTTTAGTCCTGGTTTAGTCTTGGTTTAGTCCTGGTTTAGTCTTGGTTTAGTCCATGTTTAGTCCTGGTTTAGTCTTGGTTTAGTCCTGGTTTAGTCTTGGTTTAGTCCTGGTTTAGTCTTGGTTTAGTCCATGTTTAGTCCTGGTTTAGTCTTGGTTTAGTCCTGGTTTAGTCCTGGTTTAGTCTTGGTTTAGTCCATGTTTAGTCCTGGTTTAGTCTTGGTTTAGTCCTGGTTTAGTCTTGGTTTAGTCCATGTTTAGTCTTGGTTTAGTCCATGTTTAGTCCTGGTTTAGTCTTGGTTTAGTCCATGTTTAGTCCTGGTTTAGTCTTGGTTTAGTCCTGGTTTAGTCTTGGTTTAGTCCTGGTTTAGTCCTGGTTTAGTCTTGGTTTAGTCCATGTTTAGTCCTGGTTTAGTCTTGGTTTAGTCCTGGTTTAGTCTTGGTTTAGTCCATGTTTAGTCCTGGTTTAGTCTTGGTTTAGTCCATGTTTAGTCCTGGTTTAGTCTTGGTTTAGTCCTGGTTTAGTCCTGGTTTAGTCCATGTGCAGGAATCATTTGGATCATTTCAGTCCTGGAGTTGATCTCGTCTGAACTAAAAGTAAAAGGAGAAACCAGCACTTGATGACATCACGAGGTGGAGCAGAGCGTTTGTGGGGGTTCTGTTCCCGCTGTGTCAGGCTCAGGTCTTTTTACAGCCCAGATTATGACAGACGCTGGATTAGGATTAACCACCTGAGCTCCTCCTGCTCTGATTGGTCAGACCGGCCCCGAGCAGGAAGTGCTCCAGAAACAGGAGAGGGTCACAGACGAAGGAAGAACTACCGAGGAGGAGAGGAGGAGGAGGAGGAGGAGAGGAGGAGGAGAGGAGGAGGAGGAGATGAGGAGGAGGAGGAGGAGGAGGAGAGGAGGAGGAGGAGAGGAGGAGGAGGGGGAGAGGAGGAGGAGGAGAGGAGGAGAGGAGGAGGAGAAGAGGAGGAATAGAGGAGGAGTGGAGGAGGAGAGGTGTGGGAGAGGAGGAGAGGAGAGGAGGAAAGGAGGAGGGGAGGAGGAGAGGAGAGGAGGAGGAGGAGGAGCGGAGGAGGAGAAGAGGAGGAGGGGGAGAGGAGGAGGAGAGGAGGAGGAGGAGAGGAGGAGGAGGAGTAGGAGGAGGAGGAGAGGAGGAGGAGAGGAGGAGGAGGAGATGAGGAGGAGGAGGAGCGGAGGAGGAGGAGAGGAGGAGGAGGAGAGGAGGAGGAGGAGGAGGGGACGAGGAGGAGGGGACGAGGAGGAGGAGGAGGAGAGGAGGGGACGAGGAGGAGGAGGAGGAGAGGGGGAGGAGGAGGAGGAGGAGAGGAGGAGGAGGAGAGGAGGGGACGAGGAGGAGGAGGAGGAGAGGAGGAGAAGAGGAGGAGTGGAGGAGGAGAGGAGGAGGAGGAGGAGAGGAGGAGGAGAGGAGGAGGAGGAGGAGAGTCTGTTGGGGTCACATGAGGTCGGAGGATTTGAAGAGTTTAAGATTTCAGAAAATGAGACGAGTTTGAAACACAATAAACAGAATTTGGAACAAAAAGATGAACAGAACTCACCCCTCCTCCTCTCCTCCTCTGCTCCTCCTCCTCTCCTCCTCTCTCCTCCTCCTCTCCTCCTCCTCCTCCTCTTCTCCTCTCCTCCTCCTCTCCTCCTCCTCCCCTCCTCCTCCTCCTCTCCTCCTCTCCTCTCCTCCTCCTCCTCTCCTCCTCCTCCTCCTCTCCTCCTCCTCCTCTCCTCTCCTCCTCCTCTCCTCCTCCTCCTCTCCTCCTCCTCCTCTCCTCCTCCTCCTCCTCCTCTCCTCCTCCTCTCCTCCTCCTCCTCCTCCTCCTCCTCCTCTCCTCCTCCTCCTCCTCCTCCTCTCCTCCTCCTCCTCCTCTCCTCCTGTCCTCCTCTCCTCCTCCTCTCCTCTTCTCCTCCTCCTCTCCTCCTCCTTTCCTCCTCCTCTCCTCCTCTCTTTCTCTCTTCTTCTTTTATCGATTCTCTTCTTAAACCTCGTGTTGTTCTCGTCCTGAGAAGTGGGTCAGGACAGACTCAGAGTGGAGCCAAAATCACACAGAGTTTCCTCTGCCCAAAATCTGCCCCTTTACACCCCTCTGACCCCATCCTGACCCCATCCTCACCCCTCTGACCCCATCTGACCCCATCCTCACCCCTCTGACCCCCTGTGACCCCATCCTCACCCCTCTGACCCCCTGTGACCCCATCATCCTCACCCCTCTGACCCCATCCTCACCCCTCTGACCCCTCTGACCCCATCCTCACCCCTCTGACCCCATCTGACCCTTCTGACCCCATCCTCACCCCTCTGACCCCATCCTCACCCCTCTGACCCCCTCTGACCCCATCATCCTCACCCCTCTGACCCCATCCTGACCCCTCTGACCCCATCTGACCACATCCTGACCCCATCTGACCCCATCTGACCCCATCCTCACCCCTCTGACCCCTCTGACCTGGTCTTAGGTGGCACACGTTTCACCCGGATGCCCTCCCAGCTCCTCAGTGCTTCCTGTGGGTCACACAGAGGTGCTGTTGTGTCTGTGGGCAGGACACTTCCTCATGTGGAGGTGCAGAGATGTGGGTGTGGTCAGAAGTGAGTGGTGGGTGTGGTCAGAAGTGAGATGTGGGTGTGGTCAGAAGTGAGATGTGGGTGTGGTCAGAAGTGAGTGGTGGGTGTGGTCAGAAGTGAGATGTGGGTGTGGTCAGAAGTGAGATGTGGGTGTGGTCAGAAGTGAGAGGTGGGTGTGGTCAGAAGTGAGAGGTGGGTGTGGTCAGAAGTGAGAGGTGGGTGTGGTCAGAAGAGAGATGTGGGTGTGGTCAGAAGTGAGAGGTGGGTGTGGTCAGAAGAGCTGGTGGTGCCAGTGCAGCCGCTGCAGCTCAGGGAGGAGGTTCTGAAGGTTCTGAGCTTCATGAGACCTGAGAATAAGCAGAACCTGGATGTGTCTGAACCTCAGGGACCCACAGTTTCCTCTGAGCACTGAGGAAATAAGAACAAAACACCAGTTTAGAGGGAAAAATGTCCTGTTTTCTGCCAGTGCAGTAAGAAATTTTCTCTTACCAAGTTTTCTTAAAACAAGACAAATACGAATCTTGTTCTAAGCAGAAAACACGAGTTTCAAGTGTTTATGGACAGATTTTTCCCCTTATTGGTTTGAGGAGGAAGTTAAAGAGGCTGAACCTGGACTGAGTTAATATAAAAAGTGTTCAGAATAAGTTGTAATATCGAGATAAGATAAATCAGGATGAATATCTTGAAACAAGAAAAAAAAAAATCTCATCTTATTAAGTAAAAAATCAAACCAAAGGGATTTGGGGATTTTCTTTTATTTCCCTTTTTATTTTCCCTCATTTCATTTTGTGTGAGGTGCATTACAAACATCAGGATGTGCAGATGTTCGTGTTTTGGACCATTTCTGGTGCTCAAAAATATTTATATTTCTATAACTGAGGAGGTTGAGTTTAGATAAACTCCTCGTGTCTTTTCCTTTTACAGAGAAACAAACTCCTTCAGAAACTTTCATCTGTTCTGTGAATCTGTTTCTTTATTTTTCACGTGACAAAAATGTCCTCAGAGAAATTCCTCCACGTTCAGGTTTGTTTTGTTTTTGACGCTCCAACACAAAGCGGAGCCCCTGTGCGCATGCGCATACACGTATAGCGCATCCTTCATCCCGGTGCTCAGTGCAGTTCCCGCGGCGGCCTGAAGGGGGCTTCCCATGCCTGAGTACACGTGCCTCCGCTCGTCTCGTGTCAGCCCACGCTGCCCGGGTCTGAGCGCGTGCTCAGGCTGTGGACATTTACCCCGCGCACCTCGCGCACCCCGCGCTTCACGCGCATTTACGCCCCAGAATCTGCCCCTGCGCGGGGCATTTCCCGCAGGTTTCTCCGCGGATTTCATGTTTTGTTCTTTCTGAGGGATTCCGCTCTGGACCAATCAGCGCGCGGCGTGGAGCCGGGTCCCGCCCTCTGTTCTCAAAGCTGGAACATTTTGTTTATGAAGCCAAAGTGCGTCCCGAGTCCCGAGGCTGAGCTCTGTCCGCTTCTTCTCATTTCAAACTCCACAGAAACGCGCAGAAAGACGCGAGGACGGCGGGACCGGAGCTTCGGGCTGAGTAATGAAAGAAAAACAAGCGCTGCCTTCATGCTCACTTTCAACAAAAAAGGAGTTATGGATTTATGCGACGGCAAGAGGAGGCGAAAGGTAAGCGGCGCGGCGCGGGGCTGCAGGCGCGCCGCGGCCGACAGGATGAGGCGCGATGCGGGGAAAGTGCTCCGGACCCTCGCGGTGGACAACAACAACCTCCCGAAGCCCATGGAGCAGAGCTACGAGGACGACGACGACTGCTTCTCCATCGGCTTCCTGAACCACGAGCGCCTGGAGCCGCCGCTGCCGAGCCCCCGGTACAGCCTGCTCCGGGAGGTGGGCCGGGGCAGCTACGGGGTCGTGTACGAGGCCATCGCGCGTAAGACGGGCTCCAGAGTGGCCGTGAAGAGGCTCCAGTGCGACGCGCCGGAGAACGTGGAGCTGGCCCTGGCGGAGTTCTGGGCTCTGACCAGTTTGGAGAACCGACACCAGAACGTGGTGCAGCTGGAGGAGTGCGTCCTGCAGCGGAACGGCCTGGCGCAGAAGATGAGCCACGGGAACAAGAGGTCCAGACAGTACCTGCGCCTGGTGGAGACCTCACTCAAAGGTACGCGGGTGTCAGGGGTCAGACTCGGGTTTGTGCGCGGGGGGAAGGTGGGACAGAGTGTTTTCTGTGGCAGGGACGGTGCTTTAGTGCTGAAGTGTTTGTGGAAGTGTTTGATGCTCCAGGTTCCTCTGTGAAACAACTGCGCTCAGATTTCGGCAGAACAAAAGTTCCAAAAACATGAATGAAGCGTGTGCTCTTAGACTTTTGCGCATCCGAACTCCTCCGGACCGTGTGTTGTCCGCGTCTGTGCGTGTTTGTGCGGGTGAAAGTGCCGTGGACGCGCAGCTGCTCGGCTGAATGGAGCAGCGGTGACGCCATCAGCCCATACGTCGCCTATAGAGCGCACGTACAGCGCGTCTGCCCGGACAGGGAACATCGTGTACTCTCCGGCGTTCCGTCCACTCCACGAGTAAAATGCCCCGTTTCTGCGTGACAAGCGCACGCCTCGTGTCAGTTCCACGTCCTGTGCGCAAAACAGCCACACTTTTCTGACGATTTAAACGAATATTTGTGAGCTGAGGGGGGTTTGTTGTCATGGCTCCTGTTTGACCCAGTTTCTGCTTTGTTCTTTGGCCACGGGTCAGACAGAAAAGGTGATTTGTGGGTTTTTTCACGCGGTTCTTGTGAGGTTCTGAGGAGTTTTTCAGTTAAAAGCTGCGGGATGACTTGTGTGGAGTGGAGCAGCTTTGTCTCTTGTTTCTTTGAATAGTGTGCCAGTTATGTAAGTGTCACCGTTCACCCTGCATATGAATGCAATATTCATCTATGGCCCCTGCGTTTGAGCCAATGGGAAGCCTGGGTTTGTCTTTTGAAAGAAATAACCAAACATTTATATATTTTTAGTTCGATATTGGATACGGTGACCAGATGTCCCAATTTTTTTTGCTCCAGTTTTGAGCCCTGTGTCCCCTGTCCCAGCGGATTTATCCAAAACTAATGATTTGCCCCAGTTTTATACAAGAAATATCCCTATTTTTGCCCAATTTGATCTGATTTGACAATAAAAAGAAGCTAAATTGTCACTTATTTCGGTAAAATACAAAAAAGTTGCTTAAAAACAACCAAAACACAAAAAAAGTGCAGAACAGTTTCCCTTAATTACGCCCTCGTTTCATTATTTTATTATCTGGTCACCTACAAATCTGACAGATTCATCTTGTGTCTTAAAGGTGCACTGTGTAACATTTCCGGTAGAGGGTCTGTCACCTGCTCGTCTCCATGGCGACGTTATTGCCTGGATTGTCCCGCAGCGTAACGGCATTTAAATGAATGGGTGATGTTACGCAACTCTGGAGCTCATCCCTGTTCTGCTGGTGTTTCCTCATCACAAACGCTACAGGGGAAACACTCCGCTCCACCTTGTGATGTCATCATGTGGTGACACAGGAAGTGCTCCACTGTGTTTCTAAACTCCACACGCCTTCACTAGAATCATTTGGATCGTTTTTTTCAGTCCTGGAGTCGCCGCTTTTTACGAAACAAAAAGTAAAAGGTTGATCAGCTGTTCGCTTCAAAGGCACCGATGACATCACAAGGTGGAACGGAGCGTTTGGACGTTTGTGGATGTAACAGACGAATGATAAAGAGTTACTCAAACATGTGAATGAAACACTCAAATCCAGTTTTTTCCTGTTTTTGAGCAGGAAACAAGATTAAAACTAGACTTAAAGCTCACAACAGAACATTTAGTGTAATTTAGGACCTTTAATGTATCTCAGTGATGCAACCGGGCCAGTTTACGGGTCAGATCTGTGGAGAGGAGAGCCTGTTTTGTACTTGTCGACCTACATAAGAATGAGTGTTTAATGTATTTTTGTAATGAATGAAAATAAAAAACGCTCATTCATTCATTCATTCATATATGCAAGATGGATCATTTTAATGCCATGCTGTGGAACATTTCAGGCAAAACAATGACATCTCCATGGAGACGAGACGAACAAACCCCCAACCAGAAGAAAGCGCGAAGGTTACGCGGTGCATCTTTATAACGATTTCGCCTCATTTAACGTCACTAAAAACTGCGGTGTGTAACTTTTCTGCTGCTGCTCAGATGTCGTTGCTTTTGTCTCGAATGTCCCGCAGTACGGCATTATTAAACCTTTCCATCTCCACGGAGACCAAACCGGACCGAGTCACAGGTCAGGTCTGCGGAGAGGCGACCCCGCTCACAGTCAGAATGTCTGTTTTTCGAGGGGTTTCTGAGCCCTAAAACCACCTGTAAGTGAATCAATGTAAAGTAGAGCTGTTTAAAGTCGCACTGCGGAACATTCCAGAGTCTGACAGAGACAGTTGAATGTTGTTATTGCAGAGCTATGAACCATAAAGAGGTAAATCTCACTATTGAAAGCAGACGAGAGGAGTTTGAACGTTCTGAATGTGGGAAATCAGCTGGAACGTCCCCAAGCTGGAAAGTTAAGCTCTCCATAAAAGTGATTCTTATGATTTTTTTAACGAATTCTGAAGATTTCTAAGTTTCTTGTGTGGCAACAGGTGAGGAAATAATGAATATTTCTTGCCAAACCAACAGTTACAGATGATTTAGGACACGGGGAACAAGAAAACATGATTTAAAATACGATTTCATAGTAAAGGTCTGTGAGCAAATGAGGATTATATGGATATTACAAACTGAAAAAATGTGCCGCTTTGGGAAAAGTTCGGTAAAATGACATAAACACGACCCGACATTTGGTCTCTACATTCATATTTCATTTTAATTTCAGTTAAGATTAGATTAGATTCAACTTTATTGTCATTACACATGTATAAAACGATTATGAAATGTGGTTTAGCTTCTCATTAGAAGTGAAAAGAGCAAGTGTGATATATATACAGAATGTGGAGTATATACAACATAGACAATATAAAGTATATTACAGTGTAGAGTGTAGTTTGTAGTGAATATAAACAAATAAATAAGGCAGTGTGAACAGGAGGGAATTAGGTATAAAATACATGTGGGATATACAGCAGATGTATTATAAACAATCCTATATATTTACTACAGTAGTACATATACACAATATATACTGTGAGCAAATATACTGGTCGTGCTATAGAAAATATAAAATATGTCTGACTTATAAATGAATAAATGAGCAAAGATATAAGTATATGAACAGGTGCGCTGTAAATAAATAAATATAAAGTTATGACATAAATCTAATAGGATATAGAATGCTGATTTTCTAACTCGAGACAAGAGAAGGGGACGTTCCAGCCGAGAGAATCTGCTGATTCCATTTGACTCTGCTGCTGATTCCATTTGACTCTGCTGCTGATTCCATTTGACTCTGCTGCTGATTCCTTTTGACTCTGCTGATTCCGTTTGATTCTCCTGATTCCGTTTGACTCTGCTGATTCCGTTTGACTCTGCTGATTCCGTTTGACTCTGGTGATTCTGTTTGACTCTGCTGATTCCGTTTGACTCTGCTGATTCCGTTTGACTCTGCTGATTCTGTTTGACTCTGCTGATTCCGTTTGACTCTGCTGATTCCGTTTGACTCTCCTGATGATTCCGTTTGATTCTCCTGATTCTGTTTGACTCTGCTGATTCCGTTTGACTCTGCTGATTCCGTTTGACTCTGCTGATTCCATTTGACTCTGCTGATTCCATTTGACTCTGCTGCTGATTCCTTTTGACTCTGCTGATTCTGTTTGACTCCGCTGCTGATTCCGTTTGACTCTGCTGATTCCGTTTGACTCTGCTGATTCCGTTTGACTCTGCTGCTGATTCCGTTTGACTCTGCTGCTGATTCCGTTTGACTCTGCTGCTGATTCCGTTTGACTCTGCTGCTGATTCCGTTTGACTCTGCTGCTGATTCCGTTTGACTCTGCTGCTGATTCCGTTTGACTCTGCTGCTGATTCCTTTTGACTCTGCTGGTTCCGTTTGACTCTGCTGGTTCCGTTTGACTCTGCTGGTTCCGTCGTTTGACTCTTGTGATTCCGTTTGACTCTGCTGCTGATTCTGTTTGACTCTGCTGGTGATTCCGTTTGACTCTGGTGATTCCGTTTGACTCTGCTGATTCCGTTTGACTCTGCTGCTGATTCTGTTTGACTCTGCTGATTCCGTTTGACTCTGCTGATTCCTTTTGACTCTGCTGATTCCGTTTGACTCTGCTGATTCCGTCGTTTGACTCTGCTGATTCCGTTTGACTCTGCTGATTCCGTTTGACTCTGATGCTGATTCCGTGTGGAGCAGGTGTAGCGTGACTCGGACTCGTTTGCCGGTTTTGCTTTGAATTCTCCGACCACAGAACGAATCACATCAGAGAGTGAAGTGAGGAAAGTGACTCTGCAGCCAACGGTCAACGTGGAACTTCACTGCTATTTACAGACAGAAAAGTGTTCATTTTACAGGTTGTTTTGAAAATGTTCAGATATTTGGGGACGAATTACATCTGAAAATGGACAGAACCTGATTTTAGCTCAGTTTGAATGAGATAAAAAAAAATGGATCTTTAGTAAAATATTAGTCATATTTATAGTAGGGATGATACAAGATCTCGTGACACGAAATTCCCACAAAATCGATTGGGAAAAAAAGGGTCACGTGTTGATAAGTTCATCTCTTACAGCTCCAAAAAGCAAGACTAGAACAGAAACAAAACTAGGAAATCAAATAAATACAAAACTGTGAGGCCGAAACTGGAAACTGAAGCCCTAAAATTTAGTAGTAACTGAGTAAAAATATGTTATTTACATACAAATACATACTAATAATAATAAAATGATAAAATAAAATAAATGCTCAGATTTAATGATGCTAATCAAAAAACAATAAAACCAGTAAAATAAAATAAGAGCAATAAATAAATAAAATCAATAAAATAAAAATATATAAAAAACATTTTTAAAAAGACGCAGGACTTAAAACACTCACATTAGGAGGCTGTTGGGACGTGGGGGGCAGAGGTTCCAGGGTTTGAGGCCGACCACAGAGGAGGTCCTGTAAAGTTTCCAGAAATTTGGAAACATTTTTTTTTTTTTAAGAAAATATTCTTTATAAATAAAGTGGGTCGGATTCATATCCTACAAAACTATCAAACAATGGAACCAGCTCCTGCCAGTCTGAAGCTGTCTGCAGATCTGCAGTTTCTCTCGAAATTTAAAACAATTTATTCTTGAGAAGCAGCTGTGTCAGCATCAGTCCTGTTAAATCAGTAACTTTCTTATTCTGTGGTTTACAGTGTTACTGTTAGAGCGATTGCAAATATTTTAATGTTTTGTTTTTGTTTTCTTTTGTTTTTTTATAATATGTTTGTAGGATTTTACATAGTTTTATAGAATGTTGTACTATTTGTAGCTGTTACTTTTAGTGCGCACCTGCCCAGGGACTGCGGATGGAAAATAGCTTTTTTGCTAAATCTGGTGCAAAACATCTCCTCTTTTCTAAGATGAATGTGTTTGTACACGGTCCCTGACAAATAAATAATAAACTAAACTAAACTAAACTATATATAGTAATAATTGAGTAAACTAGATGTGACGCCTTGAAAATAAGCAATTAAAGCCGACTCAAGCTCGCCTGACTCACTCCAAATACAACTTCTACTGTAGTAAATGAGAAAGAAATGGTATAAATATGGTTTAAAGCTCCTTAATGAACCTTTAGTGTGTTGGTGTATGTTTTTGGACAGTCCTGTGGTGTATTTACGAGGCCTAAACCTTATAACCTGCAGTTTTGTTCCCTCTGAGTGACGAGTCTCGTGTTTTGTGTCCCAGGCGAGCGTATCCTGGGCTGCCCGGCCGAGCCCTGCTACCTGTGGTTCGTGATGGAGTTCTGCGAGGGCGGGGACCTGAACCAGTACATCCTGTCCCGCCGGCCGGACCCCCACACCAACCGCAGCTTCATGAGGCAGCTGACGAGCGCCGTGGCCTTCCTCCACAAGAACAACATCGTGCACCGGGACCTCAAGCCCGACAACATCCTCATCTCGCAGAAGACGGGCTCGCCGGTGCTCAAGGTGGCGGACTTCGGTTTGAGCAAAGTCTGCGCCGCCCTCAACTGCAAGAACGAGGAGATCTGCGAGGCCAAAGACGCCAACCAGAACAACATCAACAAGTTCTGGTTGTCGTCGGCGTGCGGCTCGGACTTTTACATGGCGCCCGAGGTGTGGGAGGGGCACTACACGGCGAAGGCGGACATCTTCGCCCTGGGCATCATCATCTGGGCCATGCTGGAGCGCATCACCTTCATCGACGCGGAGTCCAAGCGCGAGCTCCTGGGCACCTACATCCGCCAGGGCTCGGAGATCGTGCCGGTGGGCGAGGCTCTGCTGGAGAACCCCAAGATGGTGCTGCACATTCCCCAGAAGGCCCGGAGCTCCATGTCCGAGGGCGTCAAGACGCTCCTCCACGACATGCTGGCCGTGAACCCCCAGGACCGGCCGGACGCCTGCCAGCTGGAGGTGCGCGTGGACCAGGTGACGTGCGCCGCCTGAGCCCCCGGCAGAACCTCGCCGAGCTCGCCAGGTAAGAGTCTGGGTGTGGGGAGGAAAAACAGGGGGAAAAAGGGTGATTTTTCTGGCAGATAATAAAGTTTCAGCACAGGAACATTTGCAAACATCACAGAAAGTGACATCGTATCGTTCAAACTCCAAAAGTCTAATGCAAGAATTGAATTAAAGTCAAGAATTTATTTCAAACGTCGTCGTGTTTATGAACAAAAACCTGCTGCACTGAGGCAACGGCCGTGATTAGAACTGAAGTTATAATCAAGACGAAACTAAGACTAAACCAGGACTAAACTAAGACTAAACCAGGACTAAACTAAGACTAAACCAGGACTAAACTAAGACTAAACCAAGACTAAACTAAGACTAAACCAGGACTAAACTAAGACTAAACCAGAACTAAACTAAGACTAAACCAGAACTAAACTAAGACTAAACCAGGACTAAACTAAGACTAAACCAGGACTAAACTAAGACTAAACCAGGACTAAACTAAGACCAAACCAGGACTAAACTAAGACTAAACCAGGACTAAACTAAGACTAAACCAGAACTAAACTAAGACTAAACCAGAACTAAACTAAGACTAAACCAGGACTAAACTAAGACTAAACCAGGACTAAACTAAGACCAAACCAGGACTAAACTAAGACTAAACCAGGACTAAACTAAGACTAAACCAAGACTAAACTAAGACTAAACCAGAACTAAAGTAAGACTAAACCAGGACTAAACTAAGACTAAACCAGGACTAAACTAAGACTAAACCAGGACTAAACTAAGACTAAACCAAGACTAAACTAAGACTAAACCAGGACTAAACTAAGACTAAACCAGGACTAAACTAAGACTAAACCAAGACTACATCAGGACTAAACTAGGACTAAACTAAGACTAAATCAGGACTAAACTAAGACTAAACCAGGACTAAACTAAGACTAAACCAGGACTAAACTAAGACTAAACCAGAACTAAACTAAGACTAAACTAGGACTAAACTAAGACTAAACCAGAACTAAACTAAGACTAAACCAGGACTAAACTAAGACTAAACCAGGACTAAACTAAAACTAAACCAGGACTAAACTAAGACTAAACCAGGACTAAACTAAGACTAAACCAGGACTAAACTAAAACTAAACCAGGACTAAACTAAGACTAAACCAGGACTAAACTAAGACCAAACCAGGACTAAACTAAGACCAAACCAGGACTAAACTAAGACTAAACCAGGACTAAACTAAGACTAAACCAGGACTAAACTAAGACTAAACCAGAACTAAACTAAGACTAAACCAGAACTAAACTAAGACTAAACTAGGACTAAACTAAGACTAAACCAGAACTAAACTAAGACTAAACCAGAACTAAACTAAGACTAAACTAGGACTAAACTAAGACTAAACCAGAACTAAACTAAGACTAAACCAGAACTAAACTAAGACTAAACCAGGACTAAACTAAGACTAAACCAGGACTAAACTAAGACTAAACCAGAACTAAACTAAGACTAAACCAGGACTAAACTAAGACTAAACCAGGACTAAACTAAGACTAAACCAGGACTAAACTAAGACCAAACCAGGACTAAACTAAGACTAAACCAGGACTAAACTAAGACTAAACCAGAACTAAACTAAGACTAAACCAGAACTAAACTAAGACTAAACCAGGACTAAACTAAGACTAAACCAGGACTAAACTAAGACCAAACCAGGACTAAACTAAGACTAAACCAGGACTAAACTAAGACTAAACCAAGACTAAACTAAGACTAAACCAGAACTAAACTAAGACTAAACCAAGACTACATCAGGACTAAACTAAGACTAAACCAGGACTAAACTAAGACTAAACCAAGACTAAACTAAGACTAAACCAGGACTAAACTAAGACTAAACCAGAACTAAACTAAGACTAAACCAGAACTAAACTAAGACTAAACCAGGACTAAACTAAGACTAAACCAGGACTAAACTAAGACTAAACCAGGACTAAACTAAGACCAAACCAGGACTAAACTAAGACTAAACCAGGACTAAACTAAGACTAAACCAGAACTAAACTAAGACTAAACCAGAACTAAACTAAGACTAAACCAGGACTAAACTAAGACTAAACCAGGACTAAACTAAGACAAAACCAGGACTAAACTAAGACTAAACAAGGACTAAACTAAGACTAAACCAAGACTAAACTAAGACTAAACCAGAACTAAAGTAAGACTAAACCAGGACTAAACTAAGACTAAACCAGGACTAAACTAAGACTAAACCAGGACTAAACTAAGACTAAACCAAGACTAAACTAAGACTAAACCAGGACTAAACTAAGACTAAACCAGGACTAAACTAAGACTAAACCAAGACTACATCAGGACTAAACTAGGACTAAACTAAGACTAAATCAGGACTAAACTAAGACTAAACCAGGACTAAACTAAGACTAAACCAGGACTAAACTAAGACTAAACCAGAACTAAACTAAGACTAAACTAGGACTAAACTAAGACTAAACCAGAACTAAACTAAGACTAAACCAGGACTAAACTAAGACTAAACCAGGACTAAACTAAAACTAAACCAGGACTAAACTAAGACTAAACCAGGACTAAACTAAGACTAAACCAGGACTAAACTAAAACTAAACCAGGACTAAACTAAGACTAAACCAGGACTAAACTAAGACCAAACCAGGACTAAACTAAGACCAAACCAGGACTAAACTAAGACTAAACCAGGACTAAACTAAGACTAAACCAGGACTAAACTAAGACTAAACCAGAACTAAACTAAGACTAAACCAGAACTAAACTAAGACTAAACTAGGACTAAACTAAGACTAAACCAGAACTAAACTAAGACTAAACCAGAACTAAACTAAGACTAAACTAGGACTAAACTAAGACTAAACCAGAACTAAACTAAGACTAAACCAGAACTAAACTAAGACTAAACCAGGACTAAACCAAGACTACATCAGGACTAAACTAAGACTAAACCAGAACTAAACTAAGACTAAACCAGGACTAAACTAAGACTAATCCAGGACTAAACTAAGACTAAACTAGGACTAAACTAAGACTAAACCAGAACTAAACTAAGACTAAACTAGGACTAAACTAAGACTAAACCAGAACTAAACTAAGACTAAACCAGAACTAAACTAAGACTAATCCAGGACTAAACTAAGACTAAACTAGGACTAAACTAAGACTAAACTAGGACTAAACTAAGACTAAACCAGAACTAAACTAAGACTAAACCAGGACTAAACTAAGACTAAACCAGGACTAAACTAAGACTAAACTAGGACTAAACTAAGACTAAACCAGAACTAAACTAAGACTAAACTAGGACTAAACTAAGACTAAACCAGAACTAAACTAAGACTAAACCAGAACTAAACTAAGACTAAACCAGGACTAAACCAAGACTACATCAGGACTAAACTAAGACTAAACCAGGACTAAACTAAAACTAAACCAGGACTAAACTAAGACTACATCAGGACTAAACTAAGACTAAACCAGAACTAAACTAAGACTAAACCAGGACTAAACCAAGACTACATCAGGACTAAACTAAGACTAAACCAGAACTAAACTAAGACTAAACCAGGACTAAACTAAGACTAAACCAGGACTAAACTAAAACTAAACCAGGACTAAACTAAGACTAAACCAGGACTAAACTAAAACTAAACCAGGACTAAACTAAGACTACATCAGGACTAAACTAAGACTAAACCAGAACTAAACTAAGACTAAACTAGGACTAAACTAAGACTACATCAGGACTAAACTAAGACTAAACCAGAACTAAACTAAGACTAAACCAAGACTACATCAGGACTAAACTAAGACTAAACCAGGACTAAACTAAGACTAAACCAGGACTAAACTAAGACTAAACCAGGACTAAACTAAAACTAAACCAGGACTAAACTATATAACTGAAGAACTAAAAGTACATCTGTGTCTGAACTTGAATAAATTTAAACTTTTCCATTGACAAAATCTGTCAGACTAAAAACAGGAGGAACAAACATCGACGGCTCAGCAGCTCCAAAATATTAACTTCTGTAAAAAATATAGAATTGTAAATAAATTAGAGCAAAAACAGTGAACGCCGTTTTAAACAAAGGCTTAGACCACAAGGCAGGCCTAAAACAGGACTGAACCAGGACTAAACCAGGTCTAAACCAGGACTGAACCAGGTCTAAACCAGGTCTAAACCAGGAATGAACCAGGACTAAACCAGGATTAAACCAGGGCTAAACCAGGACTAAACCAGGTCTAAACCAGGACTGAAGCAGGACTGAACCAGGACTTAACCAGGACTTAACCAGGACTTAACCAGGTCTAAACCAGGACTAAACCAGGTCTAAACCAGGACTAAACCAGGACTTAACCAGGTCTAAACCAGGACTAAACCAGGACTTAACCAGGTCTAAACCAGGACTAAACCAGGTCTAAACCAGGTCTAAACCAGGTCTAAACCAGGACTTAACCAGGCCTAAACCCGGACTAAACCAGGACTAAACCAGGGAACTACATAGACCATGATCCTTTGCTCCGTTTCAGTGGGAATTACATGAAGAAATAACTGTTACACTGCCAACTCCTGTAGTGGATGTGAAATTTCACTTTATTCTAGTGCGGCCCCACTGTTTCAGAAGGATTCTGGGGTTTTTATTTTGCCATTTTATTCATAAATAAATTCCAATTCCTAATATGGAACTCTGCTCCAAATTCTCCCCTCTCACTGCAGCCTCAGTGAGCTTTATTTGACTGAAGCCACGTTCACTTAGTCCAGTTCTTCTTCCTGAAGTCTGTGGCCATAACTCATCTGGGTTTGGTCGACTTCCCACCAGAAAAGTTAAAGTTTAACTGAAGTAACTGAACATATTCATAGACTCATGGTTCAGTGGCTCTGGATCCTGTTTTCTCTTCTTTATTATGGGTCATGGAGCTGTCCGTCATTAGGGACTTTCTCTGAGTCCTGAAGACCCTCAGACCCTCAGACTCTCAGACCCTCAGACCCTCAGACCCTCAGATCCTCAGACTCTCAGACTCTCAGACCCTCAGACCCTCAGACCCTCAGATCCTCAGACCCTCAGATCCTCAGACTCTCAGACCCTCAGACTCTCAGACCCTCAGGCCCTCAGACCCTCAGACCCTCAGACCCTCAGACCCTCAGACCCTCAGATCCTCAGACTCTCAGACCCTCAGACTCTCAGACCCTCAGACTCTCAGACTCTCAGACCCTCAGACCCTCAGACCCTCAGACCCTCAGACCCTCAGACCCTCAGACTCTCAGACCCTCAGACCCTCAGACCCTCAGACCCTCAGACCCTCAGACTCTCAGACCCTCAGACTCTCAGACCCTCAGACCCTCAGACCCTCAGACCCTCAGACCCTCAGACTCTCAGACTCTCAGACCCTCAGACCCTCAGACCCTCAGACCCTCAGATCCTCAGACTCTCAGATCCTCAGACCCTCAGACCCTCAGACTCTCAGACTCTCAGACTCTGACCCTCAGACTCTCAGACTCTCAGACTCTGACCCTCAGACTCTCAGACTCTCAGGCCCTCAGACCCTCAGACCCTCAGACTCTCAGACTCTCAGACCCTCAGACCCTCAGACCCTCAGACCCTCAGATCCTCAGACTCTCAGACCCTCAGACTCTCAGACCCTCAGACCCTCAGACCCTCAGACCCTCAGACCCTCAGACTCTCAGACCCTCAGACTCTCAGACCCTCAGACCCTCAGACCCTCAGACCCTCAGACCCTCAGACTCTCAGACCCTCAGGCCCTCAGACCCTCAGACCCTCAGACCCTCAGGCCCTCAGGCCCTCAGACCCTCAGACTCTCAGGCCCTCAGACCCTCAGACCCTCAGACTCTCAGACTCTCAGACCCTCAGACCCTCAGACCCTCAGACCCTCAGATCCTCAGACTCTCAGACCCTCAGACTCTCAGACCCTCAGATCCTCAGACTCTCAGACCCTCAGGCCCTCAGGCCCTCAGACCCTCAGACCCTCAGACCCTCAGACCCTCAGACCCTCAGACTCTCAGACTCTCAGACCCTCAGACCCTCAGACCCTCAGACCCTCAGACCCTCAGACCCTCAGACTCTCAGACCCTCAGACCCTCAGACTCTCAGACCCTCAGACCCTCAGACCCTCAGACCCTCAGACCCTCAGACTCTCAGACCCTCAGACCCTCAGACTCTCAGACCCTCAGACTCTCAGACCCTCAGACTCTCAGACTCTCAGGCCCTCAGGCCCTCAGACCCTCAGACCCTCAGACCCTCAGACTCTCAGACCCTCAGACCCTCAGACTCTCAGACTCTCAGACTCTCAGACCCTCAGACCCTCAGACCCTCAGACCCTCAGACTCTCAGGCCCTCAGACTCTCAGACCCTCAGACCCTCAGACACTCAGACCCTCAGATCCTCAGACTCTCAGACCCTCAGACTCTCAGACCCTCAGACTCTCAGACCCTCAGACTCTTAGACCCTCAGACCCTCAGACCCTCAGACCCTCAGACTCTTAGACCCTCAGACCCTCAGACTCTTAGACCCTCAGACCCTCAGACTCTCAGACCCTCAGACCCTCAGACTCTCAGACTCTCAGACCCTCAGATCCTCAGACTCTTAGACCCTCAGACCCTCAGACCCTCAGACTCTCAGACCCTCAGACCCTCAGACTCTCAGATCCTCAGACTCTCAGATCCTCAGACTCTCAGACTCTCAGACTCTCAGACTCTCAGACCCTCAGGCCCTCAGACTCTCAGACTCTCAGGCCCTCAGGCCCTCGGACCTGTGGCCTGCTCTGCTTTCTCCAAATAGTCCTAATCCAAACCCGCTCCTCTTCCCTGGAGCTCCATGTCGCAGGGAGGCAGAGGATTAACCCAGGAGCAGAAACAGGCTCTGGGCTGACGTCAGGGCCCGATGTGGCCTCCTCAGATCCACCGTGGATCCACCGTGGAGCTGTCAGAAAGAGTCAGAGTGTGCACGTGTACAGGTGTGTGTGCAGGTGTGTGTGCAGGTGTGTGTGCAGGTGTGTGTGCAGGTGTGTGTGCAGGTGTGTGTACAGGTGTGTGTGCAGGTGTGTGTGCAGGTGTGTGTGCAGGTGTGTGTGCAGGTGTGTGTGCAGGTGTGTGTGCAGGTGTGTGTGCAGGTGTGTGTAGGTGTGTGTGCAGGTGTGTGTAGGTGTGTGTGCAGGTGTTCATGGGATGGAAATAAGTTTATGGACGCTAAGTTTGAGACAAGTCCCAGGCAGGTCAGTCCCTCTCTGCTCTCTCTTTCTTCTGCTCAGGGTTTAAAGTCGGTAATTAGAGCAGAAACTCCTGAAAAGGCCCCAGGTCAGAGTCTGTGTCCAAACAGACTCCGACGTCACTGCACCCTCACCCAGGACCTCTGCTCCACCCCTTACCCAGGCCTTACCCAGCCCTGTCCACCCCTCACAGAACCCTCTCTCTTCTCTCTCTCCCCCTTCACCCTTCACTCTCTCCATCCCTGTGCTCCAGACCCTTCTTGGACCTGGACTTTGGTACAGGGTGTCCCAAAAATTGACATTATTTTAAGAGCAGTTATCTTGAAAACCTCTAATTCCAGCTCAATGATGTTAATGTTGGTCCAGATCCTTCAGCCCTGCAGAAGCTTCTTCCTCTGCACAGACCCTTTGGTACCAAGTCCACATTTGTTTACCGTTGGTGAAGTTTTTCCAAATGTTGCTGTTGGTGAGTGTGTGGAGCAGATTCAAGACACAAAACGACTTCTGTTTGGGAGTGAACGGCTCAACCTGAAAACAGAACAAAAATAAAACATTGCATATACAATCTTCATCTGTTTCTAAACATTCTGTGAAGAATTGCCAAAATTATTGGCCTGCGAAATGATGTCAAATTCTTTGGGACACTGTATATAAAAATTATAATAAACTTCTATATAAGAAGTCCGTTATTAAACAAATTTGTTTAATAAAATTAAACAAAAATAAATTAAATCAAACAAAAATAAAATCCTGCACCTTTACCAAAATCCACTCTTGGGAGTATTTTGTTGTTTTTATAGCACATTTTATAATTATTGTATTATTACCTCTGCCTCTCCGTCCCCAGCCTCTTACCCCCCCCCCCCCGGGGCAGGAGAGGATGACCCAGCAGGTTACATAAGCCCCCGTGGCCCCTGCGGTGGGGATTAGTGTCTGTAAACACGCACACATTTCTGTGTCACTAAGTGGAGCTGTGATGACGCTGCAGGATCCACGGTTAAAGCTCCAAAGAGCCCAGAGCCTCTGCACCGACCAGGGGCCCGAGCCTCTGCACCGACCAGGGGCCCGAGCCTCTGCACCGACCAGGGGCCCGAGCCTCTGCACTGACCAGGGGCCCGAGCCTCTGCACCGACCAGGGGCCCGAGCCTCTGCACTGCAAAAAAAGCCTATCGAAAAATATAATAATCGAAAAATACCAATTTTGAGGTAAAAATGTCCTGTTTAAAGTGAAATTTTCTGCCAGTGCAGAAAGAAATTTTCACTTACCAAGTTTTCTTAAAACAAGACGAAATATGAATCTAAGCAGAAAACACGAGTTTCAAGTATTTATGGCAAGATTTTTTACCTTATTGGTTTGAGAAGGAAGTTAAAGAGGCTTAACCTGGACTGAGTTAATATAAAAAGTGCTGAGAATAAGTTGTAATATCGAGATAAGATAAATCAGGATGAAATATCTTGAAACATGTAAAAAAAAAAATCTAATTTTATTAAGTAAAAAAATCTTAAAATTGATCTTTTAAGATGAATCTGCTTAATTCAAGTCAGTTTAACTATGGTAGAAAATCCTTTTTTGTAGTGTGCACCAACCAGGGGCCTGAGCCGAGGGGAGGGGCCCCTGGGGATGCCAGAACACAGCGGCTCTTGTGCAGGACCAGGTCTGGGTCTAATGTCAGTGACTGAGGACAGAATATTCTTTAAAGGTCCCGTGGGAAACACAGTGAACTCCTGTGAGCTTAAAGCTTTATGGAGGATTATTTTAGTCTCAGACTGTCCTTAAAGATGCAGCAGAGTCGTGTTTGTTTCATTCACACGTTTGAGTGACTCTTTATTATTCGTCTGTTACATCCGCAAAGCTCCAAACGCTCTGCTCCACCCTGTGATGTCATGAAGTGGCACATTACACATTTTAAAGTCAAAACTAAATCCCAGGAGCGTTTCAGAGCCGTTTGGAACGTCTAAACTACAGGATTTGCAGTCGTAGAACTGTAGAACTGTACTTATATATGTGTATTTTTGCAGGTTTGTTGGTTTGACTTTTCGCTGACGTTTGCGTTTGTTACAGACAGGACACTGTGTTCCTGCTGTGTGGGAGGGGCCCTCAGAGCTGTTACCGCTCTTATGTAACACCAGGGCCTCCACAGGGGCCCCGGAGCTCACCGCAGAGGGGCAAAACAGGGGGGCAAAACAGGGGGGCAAAACAGGGGAACCCGCAGACATCACCAGGTGGAGCAGAGCGTTTGGAGCTTTGCAGATAATAAAGAGTCAAACATGAAGGAAACGAACACGACTCCAGGTCTGTTTCTGAGCAGGAAACATTAGAACACGACTTAAAACTGACAGGAGTCAGTTTTGTGTCATATCGGAGCTGTAACTGTCAGAGTGCACATTTCTTGACCTGGTTTAGTCCTGGTTTAAAAGCAGGTCTATACCAGGACTAAAACCAGGTCTAAACCAGGACTAAACCAGGTCTAAACCAGGATTAAACCAGGTCTAAACCAGGATTAAACCAGGTCTAAACCAGGACTAAACCAGGTCTAAACCAGGACTAAACCAGGTCTAAACCAGGATTAAACCAGGTCTAAACCAGGATTAAACCAGGTCTAAACCAGGACTAAACCAGGATTAAACCAGGTCTAAACCAGGACTAAACCAGGATTAAACCAGGTCTAAACCAGGACTAAACCATGCCGGACGCTTGGTAACAAATGGACACTGCCACTCCGACAATTAGACGTCAGTTTCGGAATGGGGCCTGGAACCCGGTTTGGAACGTTTCTGTCCAGCTGCACCACAAAGGCCCTGCCCCGGTGACAGGGGCCGAGAGGCAGGGCCCGGGGGCAGGGCCCGGGGGCAGGGCCCGGGGGCAGGGCCCGGGGGCAGGTGCAGGCGCAGGGCCCGGGGGCAGGTCAGGGGCTGTGGATGAGCACGTTGGCTCGCATCACGTCTGTGTTTTTAGCTGAGCAAGCGTCTGCTGTGAGGCGCTGGTGCAGGACCGGAGCAAACGTCCAGTGGAATGTTCCCACCGCCGCCGGGCTCTGTCCAAACAGCCGCCGCGCCTTTGTCTGGGGAAAAACACCGTGTGGCCTGATGTTTGTGCGTCCGTGTCCGTGTCCGTGTTCGTGTCCGTGTTCGTGTCCGTGTCCGTGTCCGTGTCCGTGTTCGTGTGGGCAGAAGAGCTCCGTCTGCTCAGGGTCACGGATCTCAGATTTCTCTAGTTTCTTCATCGCTTCGTTCTGCGACATCAGCACAAACGGACACGCAGAACAGTCCGTCAGCGTCCTGTCGGTCTGTTTCTGAAGGCCCTCGGGATCTTTGCTCCCTCCGCTCCTCCTTCACTGCCTTTTGGAGGTCTCCGGTCGTTCTCCGCGCAGACGTTTCTTGGTTTCGCTGCTCCACGTTTGCCCCTTTGGTTACGAGCCGACTCAGGGGCCTCTTTGCGAGTTTTGTGCAAAAAGCGTTCAAATAAAACTTTTACGTGTATTTCTGGGCAGCAGCTCGAACAAAGCCAAATATTGTAATAAATACCGTCCTGTGCTGGAGATTTAAAGCTGTAAAAACGTTCAAAAGTGGAACTCTCTCCCGTCACATTAAGACGATTCTTTTTAAGTCTCGTTTAAAGTCAAAGAATCATATCAGAATTGCGCGGTCCCCCGACTTTTATAGTGGTTTTATTTTCTGTTTTTGTAGGTTATGTTGTTCCTGAATGTGCAAATGTCCAAATAAAGATGGATCGGAAAGGAACAGAAAGGAATCAATAAGGAAATCTGTCTCTCGCGCCAACTGAGAGTATGAAATCTGAAAACTTAAACAGTCTAATAGAAAAGATCCTCTTCGTCTGGTGGTGGATCTGGGCCTTTCTCTTTCGCTCTCACGTTCTCGGAGCGTTTCTTGAGCCTCTTCAGTTCAGTTCTGGTGCAGCTCATGTGGGGCCTGGGCTCTCGTGGACCTGCCTGAACCCGAACCCATCGACTTTTCCCTAAACCGGTCGCTCCTGGTGCCACCGCCGAGTTCTTCATTTATTCTTCTGAACAGTGATCCGGTGTCTGGACACACTTTAATATGATGTGTTTTCATGTTAAGTCATCAAAACTGTGACTTTCCCCGTCTACAGGGGAGTTTTAGATCAGATTTAAAATGATTTAATTCAGAATAAAAGTTAATTCCGGTTTAAAAAGACCACGTAAACCATGTGAGGAGGAGGCGGAAAGAAATGTGGAAATGTTTTTAATCACTGTGAAGCGTTTTGTGCTGCAGTTTTTTGTATGAAAAACGCTCTAGAAATAAAGTTTGATATATGACGGAGCCGCCCTGACAGACCTGTGTGTGTTTGTGTGTGTGTGTCTGTGTATGTGTGAGGTGTGTGTGTGTATCTGTGTATATGTGAGGTGTGTGTATATGTGAGGTGTGTGTGTGTGTGAGGTGTGTGTGTGTATCTGTGTATATGTGAGGTATGTGTGTGTGTATATGTGAGGTGTGTGTCTGTGTATATGTGAGGTGTGTGTCTGTGTATATGTGAGGTGTGTGTGTGTGTGTGTGTGTATCTGTGTATATGTGAGGTATGTGTGTGTGTGTGTGTATATGTGAGGTGTGTGTGTGTGTGTGTGTGTGTGTATATGTGAGGTATGTGTGTGTGTGTGTGTATATGTGAGGTGTGTGTGTGTCTGTGTATATGTGAGGTGTGTGTCTGTGTATATGTGAGGTGTGTGTGTGTGTATATGTGAGGTGTGTGTGTGTGTGTGTGTGTGTGTGTGTCTGGAGGAATGTCGTATCTGAGCTCGGAGCAGCCGAGTGAGGTTAAAGGTCAAAGGGCCGAAGCACAAACACAAAACACTTAAAGCTGAAAACCCGAGTACTTTTACTCGAGTAAGAGCTGAAATGAGCCAAACTGAAGCAGATCCACGAGAAACACAGACGTTCAGCTCCTTTCAGATCATCACGTGAAGCTTTTGTCACTTGAGTCTCACAGTTTGAGGAGGAAACAACACAACTTTTACTGTAGTAGAAGTAAGAAGT
This sequence comes from Odontamblyopus lacepedii, assembly GCA_034769755.1. Taxonomy (NCBI): domain Eukaryota; kingdom Metazoa; phylum Chordata; class Actinopteri; order Gobiiformes; family Gobiidae; genus Odontamblyopus; species Odontamblyopus lacepedii. The sequence continues at coordinate 2,103,093 of CM068345.1, forward strand.
CCTCTTACACTGAACAACAAAGTACTTTGAGATGGACCAGTATGTTTTTCCTCATGGCCGATACCAATACCGATGTTCGATAAACTCTGCCGATATTCTGGGCCAATATGAAAGGCAGATTTAGATTATTTACTACAAATTCTGTTATTTAAATTCACTACATTCACCCAGACGTTCATTCAGCCCTTTTTTTTCTCACCACAAACTAGAATCTGGAGCTGGAGTCACGGTCTGTGCGGTTTTCTCGTCGTATTAAAGTGTTCGAATAAAACTTTGTGTATGTGTAACAAAACCAAATATCGTCCTGTGCTGGAGATTTCCCCGTAACTCTCTCCCGTCACATTAAGACGTCCAGTTCCGTCGATTCTTCCAAGTCTCGTTTAAAATCACGGAATCAGATCAGAACTGCGTCGTCTTGACCGACTTTTACTGGTTTTATTTTCTATTTTTCTACGTTATGTTGTTCCTAAATGTGCAAATGTCCAAATAAAGGAATGGAACGGAAAGGAATCAATAAGGAACTCTGCCTCTTGCCTCATCCGAGAGTTTGACGTCGTCGTATTCTGAAACCCGAAAACCCCAAACGTGTCTAATGTTGTTTAGTAAAAGTGCGGAGCTTTGTGCCTCAGTATTTGCCCCGTCACTGCTCCTTCAGACCCACTTTAAACCTACAGATTACGTATGAACCATGACGGCAGCAGCGCCCCACCCCCATCGCTCCGTCGCTCCATCGCTCCATCGCTCCATCGCATGCAGGTTTGACCCACTTCTGCCGATGGGGTTATGCAACGGCAGCTTTGGCCCTTTAACGTGTGCGGAACATGACAACAGCAGCACGGTTATTATTAGAAACGTACATGAGCTGTGCTGGTGGCGGCGGCGGCACGGGGCCCGGACCCTTCACCTCTGCAGGGAGCAAAACGGGATCGACTTGACGTCCCCGTTTCCCCGGGACAGTTCCGGTCCTGGCCGTGTGTCTCCCTGTCCCGAAGATTTATACAAAACCACTGATTTGTCCCAGTTTTATACAAGAAATCTCCCCGTGTCTCTATTTTGGACCAAACTGATCTAAACCAGGACTAAACCAGGTCTAAACCAGGTCTAAACCAGGTCTAAACCAGGTCTAAACCAGGTCTAAACCAGGTCTAAACCAGGTCTAAACCAGGACTAAACCAGGTCTAAACCAGGTCTAAACCAGGACTAAACCAGGACTAAACCAGGACTAAACCAGGACTAAACCTGGACTAAACCAGGTCTAAACCAGGACTAAACCTGGACTAAACCAGGTCTAAACCAGGACTAAACCAGGTCTAAACCAGGTCTAAACCAGGTCTAAACCAGGTCTAAACCAGGTCTAAACCAGGACTAAACCAGGACTAAACCAGGTCTAACCCTGGACTAAACCAGGTCTAAACCAGGACTAAACCAGGTCTAAACCAGGTCTAACCCTGGACTAAACCAGGTCTAAACCAGGACTAAACCAGGTCTAACCCTGGACTAAACCAGGTCTAAACCAGGTCTAACCCTGGACTAAACCAGGTCTAAACCAGGACTAAACCAGGTCTAAACCAGGTCTAAACCAGGTCTAAACCAGGTCTAAACCAGGTCTAAACCAGGACTAAACCAGGACTAAACCAGGACTAAACCTGGACTAAACCAGGTCTAAACCAGGACTAAACCAGGTCTAAACCAGGTCTAAACCAGGTCTAAACCAGGTCTAAACCAGGACTAAGCCAGGACTAAACCAGGACTAAACCAGGACTAAACCAGGTCTAAACCAGGACTAAACCAGGACTAAACCAGGTCTAAACCAGGTCTAAACCAGGTCTAAACCAGGACTAAACCAGGTCTAAACCAGGACTAAACCAGGACTAAACCAGGTCTAAACCAGGTCTAAACCAAGTCTAAACCAAGTCTAAACCAGGACTAAACCAGGACTAAACCAGGACTAAACCAGGTCTAAACCAGGTCTAAACCAGGACTAAACCAAGACTAAACCAAGACTAAACCAAGACTAAACCAGGCCTAAACCAGGACTAAACCAAGACTAAACCAAGACTAAACCAAGACTAAACCAGGTCTAAACCAGGAATAAACCAGGACTAAACCAGGAGTAAACCAGGTCTAAACCAGGTCTAAACCAGGTCTAAACCAGGTCTAAACCAGGACTAAACCAGGACTAAACCAGGACTAAACCAGGTCTAAACCAGGTCTAAACCAGGTCTAAACCAGGACTAAACCTTTACCACATCAGGACTATAATCTTATACAAAAAATGTCCCTTTTTTTGAGCAATCTGATCCCCACCAGCAGTAAAGAGAGAAATATATTGTTTATTTGGCTAAAATACATAAAATTGAGCTTGAAAATGACCACAAGGAAAAAAAAGCACCTCAGATTATGTAAGTAAGTTAAGAATGGACAATGTTTAAGGTGTCCAGACGTTCCTATTGACCCGGGACAGTCCTAGTTTGGAGCCCTGTGTCCCCTGTCCCAGCAGATTTATCCAGATTTGCCCCAGTTTTATACAAGACAAGTCCTAGTTGTCCCTATTTTAGACCAATCTGATCCCTGGCAAGAGTAAAAAGCCTAATATACTGTCAGATGTTTTTGTTTAAACACAACACTGGTCGCTCTGCTCGTGTAATGAACAGCAGCTACGAGCTCCACCTTTAAAACCCAGGGCGACGTGGTGTTTGGGTTGGGGTCAGGGGTTATAGGGTTGATCTGCGGGTTAGGAGGAGGGTGATGTTGCGTTTGCGCCTCCTGCGTCTGCTCCAGGACATGTTATATAAACGGCTTAAACATGTACGACATTCTGCAGGGACAGAACACAGGGTCAGGAGGGAGGGGCAACGGGAAGATCCTCACTCTACTATTAAAGGCACAGTTTTGGACATAGGGCTTCGTTCCCTCGGGATCCAGAGTGATCCACTTTTTTAAATCTTCCCTCCAGTCCTTGTATTTGCAGAGGTGCTGGTGCTGGGCTAGTGCAGGTCAATGGTCATAGTCGTCCTGCCACTAAAAACAGTCTGACCCACTCCACAGACCCAGGGCTCTACACTAACTTTTTCTTTCAGGAGCACATGTGCCCCTAAGTCAAAAATTTTAGGAGCACAGAAAAACAAATGGGGGCACAAATAGGTTTTAGTTTTGAACGTTTATTACAGTGCAGAACTTGTGCACACCAACTTATTTGAATGAATTTTATACAAAAAACACAATTATGACTACTTTTCCTGCACAATCACTGTGTTTTTAATCAGTCTATCTCCATTTTATCTGATTAATATTCATTTAGACACTCTGAAACACTCTGTGCCCCTTTTTGGACCTAAGCTAACATACAAGAACATTCACACAGACAGTGGCTTCCTCTTTTCTGCATCACTCGAGGAAAAACAAAAACTAAAACACAACACTACCCACAGTTTGAGAACCTCTTCTTTAAGAGAACTTCCACTGGCACTTTACACAAAACTGCTTCGATGTGAATAAAGTGGGTAGAATTTTTAAACCTGTATTTTCAAATTCCTGGAGTTGTGACAAACAGATTAATTTGGCATTTTCTTTTGCAAACTTCAGCCCACATATCGCCTGCTCTGTGCCGTAGCTCTGCTCTGTGCGGACACTGACATAAAATTAGTTTTTTTCACAGGGCAGATGTTTAACCTGCCCTGTGGCCTTACGCTGAGGGTGGCGCTGTGGACAAGCAGCGCTGGCGGTGCAGTGTCCACGGGCTCCAGCGCACAGGTCCCGCACACTGGTACAAGTTTATTGGCGACAGCAGCGGCCGTAATGAAATATGATGCACTCAGTATTCAGACATCGAGTCCGTGACGTGACCGAGTCCAAATGCGCTCGAGTCCTAAACAAGACCGAGACAAAGCTCTCGCTTTAGAGAGGGAAGTCCTGCGGCACAGGTGATTCTAATGAGTGTGTGACAGGTGTGGGTCCTGCTGCGGTGCCGCTCTTCGTTTAAGGGGGCATGGGTGTGTTTTGAAGCGGAGTTTGTTCGTATGAGTGATATCGCCGCACACGTGGAGCTCGTATGTTGGGGTCGTGCGCGGTCGGAGGTGTCGTGCCCGGGCACGGCTCGGTTGCGCTCGCGCTGGGCGTGTCGCGCTTTAGGGGCGATCCTGGCTTGGGCACGATTCTGAAGTCCTAGTGTGAGTGCGCCCCAAAAGTTTGACACATTTAGAACGTTTAACTCGTCACGTTGCGTCTGTGCGCAGCTCCTTATTGTGCTGTAGAAGCACTCGCACTGGTGCGACTGTTTTATTTTCCTCGTTCGCACGACGAAATATTTGCTCGCAAATGCGAGTGAAATGGGCGCACTGTAGAGCCCTGCAGACCCGAGGAAAAACTATTAGAACTGCAGACTGTCCCTGTGAACGTCTGTGTCACAGAGAATAATGTCTGAAATAAAACTAACATTGTGTCGCCTGAATCGTCGCATGTTCAGGTTCTATTTTCTCATATATCAGTCGCCGCTGCCGAGCTTCTGTCCTGAAGAACAACTCACTGCTGCTCAGACGTAAATCCTTCAGATGCAGCGGTCGGTTTGACTCTAAAATGCTTCTGTGACACAGACGTTCACAGGGACAGTCTGCAGTTCTCATAGTTTCCTCGGGTCTGTGGAGTGGGTCAGACAGATCAAAGACATTTAGTGGCAATGAAAGACCTTATGAAACATCTCCAATTAGAAAAATAAGGTACAAAGGAAATCTGAGAACATTTTTTTCTACTTGGCAAACATTTATCGGTTTCTACAATTTCACAAACGTGTAAAAACTGAGCGTGAAAGAAAACGATATACATATACAGGTCTGTTTCTGAAGAGGAACGACATTCAAACGTGACTGAATCCCCCTCAGAGCTCCTGTGACCGTCATGACGTCTTATATTTGTGTGTTTTTGTGTCTCCGCAGCTCCTCCCACTCCGGCCTCCAGCTGAAGTGAACAGTACAGGGGACACTGGACAGAGGAGCGCGTGGACAGTGGAGCGCAGTGACCGGTCCGACCCTGACCTCCTCCTGACCTCCTCCTGACCTCCTCCTGACCTCCTGCTGAACTCTTCCTGAACTCCTCTAGACCTCCTGACCTCCTTCTGATCTCCTTCTGACGCCCTCCTGAACTCTTCCTGACCTCCTCCTGACCTCCGGACCTCCTCCTGACGTCCTCCTGAACTCTTCCTGACCTCCTCCTGACCTACTCCTGACCTTCTGACTTCCTCCTGACTTCCTCCAGACCTCCTCTGGACCTCCAGACCTCCTCCTGACTTCTTCCAGATCTCCTCCGGACCTCCTTTTGACCTCCTCCTGACCTCCGGACCTCTTCCTGACCTCCTCCTGAACTCTTCCTGACCTCTTCCGGACCTCCTGATCTCCTCCTGACCTCCTCCTGACCACCTGACCTCCTCCTGACGTCCTCCTGAACTCTTCCTGACCTCCTCCGGACCTGCTGACCGGTCCCTCGTCTCCGCGGACCCGGCGCGTCCTCGTCGTGTCCCCGTCGAGCCCTCAGTGCCTTCTTCACCGCCCCCTAAGTGCGATTGGCGACGCGGTGACCCGTACCAAGTACAGACTGACACAGGGACACCTGGTGTTCCCTGTGAGAAGCCGTCGGTAAAGCCGCACTCTGGGACTTTTCTGCGAGAGCGTCCGCAGCCGGCCCGTCTCCATGGAGATGTCATAGCGATGCCTGTAACCAAATAATCAAATAATCAGCTGTATTTCAGGCTCAAACTGATCCATATCAAAAATTTAAAAACAAAAAAACAATATTCCGCAGTGTGGCATTAATTAAAGCTACCATCTGGAACTTTATTTAGGTGTTTTCTGCCTCTGCCTGGGATCCAGAACGTGCTTTTCTTCTAAACTTTATGAAGATGTGAGTCTGAATTCCAAGTGGGTGTGATTGACAGGTGGATTAGCCAATCAGAGACACCCAAAATCAATCAATCAGTAAAACTTTATTTATCGTTTATCGAGTTTTTCATACAAAAAATGCAACAAAAAGCACAAATAAAGCAAAAAAATAAATCATAGTGGACTGAGAAACGCTGAGATTTCTGCAGAATAAATGAGCGAAACACCAAACAAAAACTGTTTTTTGTTGGTAAATGATGTCGACCAATGAGCTCCTTTGTTTTGCGTCGCCGAAATGAACAAATCTGATCGGACAATCACGGCGTAAGATGCAAAGAAGTGAGGAACAGACGGAAATCAAAGGAGCTCAAACCAAAAAGTGAAACCTGCTCAACACGACAGGGGCGCTCACCTAATCCGACGCAGATGGTAGCTTTAAATATGTATAAAAACGTTTAAAAATCCTTTAATTTGACGTGTGACTTGGCATCATCGCCCTCCAAACGCCGCACTGCACAGAGAACGTTCTGGACAAAGCGACATCTCCACGGAGCTCCGCGGAAAAGCCCCACAGCGCTCCTTTTTAGACGCCCGTAGCCCCACGTTAGCTCTTATTTTGTGTGTGCAATAATGAATCGTGCTAAATTGGAAACACGACGCACCTGAAGGCAGTTCCGAACCTGAAGGAGGAGACGACTGCCCCTCAAAAAAGCCCCAACGAACCCAAAGAAACGACAAATCAGACGCCAGACGATGTGCAGGAGGGGGCGCCGTGGACCCAAAACCCACGAGATCAGGCTCACGATGCAGAATAATTTTGCCATAATCGATGTATTAAAACTTTGCAGAGACGTCACGCTCAAAAACACTTTAAGATTGTCTAAAAAAGATCACAAAACGGATTTAAAAAGCGCATTTTCTGCAGCTCGTGATCTACTTGAGTGTTCGTGGCCCTCAATATTTCCAGTTAAATCAGATTTTTCTGGTCAAACTGCGCTAAAACGACGCTCAAATTAAAATCTAATGAAGCTTCAGACAGAGCAGAGCCTCCAGTTAGCGTCACACCCCCAGAGAATGTTGACGACTTCCGCTGCAAAGTATTAAATGCTTTTTTTTTTTTTTTAAACTGACACCTAAACCAACATAATTTAACATTTTAACAGTGAAATATGCCAAAAAATATTTGTCTATGGATTTCCAGCCGCCCACGATAACAAATTTAATATCAGGATATGAGAACATTTTTATGTTTTAACCAGTTTTTATCTTAAACTCGTATTTCAAACACAACACTCGATGGACTAGAATGTAATTTTCAACAAATAAAATATTGTATTGTATTTGAAATTTCCATGTGGCCTTAAACGATCTCTGAAACAGACCAAAACTGCTCTAAAACTGCTCTAGAACTAAAACTAAGCTTTCAGACTTTGCAGATCTACCCCCGTCTTCACCGTCGCCCGTACACGCCGTTTATTAAATTGTTTTAGATCGAATTGCGATTTAAAATGTGGAAATTATAATGTTATGAATGTTAAGTGATTAAAGCTATAAAAGACAAACGAAACGGGATCGTTTCATGTTTGTCAGAAAACGTTTGGAAACACGAGGACGACGAGTTCCGGTGGAGTTTCCGACACTGGGCCTGTGATAAAACAAGAAAACCGAACCAGAACTAAACCAGAACTAAACTAAGACTAAACAAAGACTAAACCAGGACTAAAAGAAGACTACATCAGGACTACGTCAGGACTACGTCAGGACTAAACTAAGACTAAACCAGGTCTACATCAGATCTAAATCAGGACTACATAAGGACTAAACTAATTCTAAACCAGGTCTAAACTAAGACTAAACCAATTCTTGACTAATCTGACTTTACCAACAGTAAACCGGAGCATAAATTGTCGTTTGTTTCGCCAAAAAACACAAATCTGTGTTTGCAAATGACCATAAAACAAAACAAAAAAAGTCCCTCAGATCATGTCTGACACGAGGATCCACAGTCTCACTCGCTCTTTTCACTATTTTATTTACACCAAACATCCAAATCCAGGTGTGTCTCATTTTAGACGTCTGGTCTCCTTAATGTAGATGAAGAAAACCAGGACATTTTCCCGGTTTTCACAGATTTTTTGCTAACGGAGCCCAAAGGAAGTCGTCCTCCGCATGTTTCCAAACGTCTTAAGCGTGAACAGAACCAATAAGTCTTTAAAAATCAGGGTCTGACGTGAAGTTTCGGGGGTAAAACTCGAGTCTAAACCCGGCGTTTCCAGTCGTGTATCGGCACATTTCCTCGTGGATTCCAAAAAAAACCCCCAACAATAACGTGATTGTTGCGACGTTAGATTCTAAAAAATATCCGTCGCGTTTGTCCATCCTCGCCGCCCCTCCTGCAGATCCCGCCCCATCGTGGAGTGTACAGTTTCCCCCGGCGTCCGCAGAAGACGGACGCTCTGTAAAGATTGTACTGTCAGTGTCCCCTTTGGCCAACACCCGGACCCGAGCTGAAGGGACCGTTCACGTTGTTTAGTCTTAATATTTTACACCGACCTCTTCAGTGTTCAAGAACCGTTACAGGAAGTGGAAAAAAAAGGCCGACCTGTGGAAGTCCCGCCCCTCAGCGGCCTCGTCTGGAGCTAAACTCAGGACCAGAGCCGCCTCAGCGCTCGCCCTCCTCCACACTTATATCGCCATGATTTATTTGTGGAAAATATTGCAAATTCCCAACTTTTATTCTGATATTTACTTAAAGAACTCATATTACGCAAAGTTCTAATGTCGTTTTTTTCCATCACAAACGGACCTGGAGTTGGGTTTTGTTTCGTTCACACACGTTTAAACACACAAATCCTCCATATTTAGGATTTAGAGTTCTTCTCTCGACCTGAAAACTCTCCGTTTCCACCTGGTGATGTCGTGTGGCTCCATTGTGTTTTTAAACCTTCACAGTGGCTCCGCTCCAGGTCAGACTCTCATCCACTCTCATCTCACCTGGAGAACATGCAAAGAATCAAAAATACGAGGAACACGCTAGGAGAACCGACAAAACGCAAACAATTACGCGCCAAACAGCCTCGAATCCACCTGGAGAACATGCAAAGAACGAAAAATACATGGAAATACATCGGGAGAACCAACAAAACAGAAACAATCATGCACTAGAAAGCCTCACATCCACCTGGAGAACATGCAAAGGACACACCAACATCAGGAACACACTAGGAGAACCAACAAAACATCAACAACCATACACCAAACGACCTCTTATCCACTGGAAGAACACATAAGGAACATGCAAACATCAGGAACATATGAGGAACACACGAGTAGAACCAACAAAAACATAAACAACCACACCCCAGACAGCTTCTCATGCACCTGGAGAACATGCAAAGAACATGCAAACATCAGTTACGTACGAGGAATGAGCAAAGATCAGGAACACACAAGGAGAACCAACAAAACAAAACCAGCCAAACCCGAAGAAACACGGACTGTATGAGCCGAAAAGACTGGAATATGTCCAGTTTTTCAGGACTAAAAGGAGTTGTTACAAAAAAGTAAAATTTTAAGTTAAATTATTATTCTTATTTTAATGGAATTTTAATTTAAAAAAATCTAGGGTGATCTCCAGAGCGTGGTCCTACAGAATGGGGCACCACAGTTTTTGAACAGGGAACGTCATTTGGATCAATTCAGTCAGAGAATTTCTCACCTCTGTGGAAATAAAAGGAGTAAAAGTTTAAAAAAAAAAGGAGTAAAAAAACGACCACTTCATGACATCAGAAGGTGGAACGGAGCGTTTTCAGTAAACAAAACACGACTCCAGGTGTGTTTCTGAGGATTTTAATGTGACTCAAACCTCACGCGAGTCAGTTTTGTGTCATTTAGGAGCTCAGAATGATTCAGAATCCACTTCATTTTACTTCATGTTGATATAATGATAATAATCGCTCAGTGCGGCACATTCTCCCCCCAAAGCTCACAGGACCCGTGCCCTGTACCCGCCGGCGGGACCCGTGCCCTGTACCCGCCGGCGGGACCCGTGCCCTGTACCCGCCGGTGGGACCCGTGCCCCGTACCCGCCGGTGGGACCCGTGGCGGGGGGCGGGTTCGCTTTGGCGCGCTCCTACCTCAGCCTCACCCTCTGCCAGCGCCCGAACGCACCGCACTGTTCGCCCGTCTCCTCCCGGTCCCGAGGTGGGCACAGTACCAGGAAATGTACTTGTACTTTAAGAGTACTTCAGAGTTACTTCAAAATAATATCGCTTCAGTGCAGAGTTTTTCTTTTCTGTGGTGGGACGTTTCTGCAGGTGTTTCTACCACAGCAAAAACTGTTTAAGATGGTCTGAAAAAGTACTGTTACACTGTACTATTACTCAAGTAAAAGTACTGTTACACTGTACTATTACTCAAGTAAAAGTACACTTAGACTGTACTATATGCATATTACTCAAGTAAAAGTACACTTAGACTGTACTATATGCATATTACTCAAGTAAAAGTACACTTAGACTGTACTCTATACGTATTTCTCAAGTAAAAGTACTCTATTATGTATATAGAACAGTGTAAGAGTACTTTTACTTAAGTAATATGTTTATGGAACCATGTAACTCAAGTAAACGTACTGTTACATTGTACTATATATGTATTACTTGAGTAAAACTACTCTTACTTGAGTAATACATATATAGTACAGAGTAAAAGTCCTGTTAAACTGTACTGTATACATATTACTCGAGTAAAAGTACTGTTACACTGTACTGAATACATATTACTCGAGTAAAAGTACTGTTACACTGTACTGAATACATATTACTCAAGTAAAAGTACTCTAATATATATATTGAACAGTGTAAGAGTACATTTACTTGAGTAATACGTATGTAGATTGGTGTAACTTAAGGAAAAGTACTGTTACACTGTATAAGTATGAGTAAAAGTCTGGTGTTTGACAGTGACTCCAGTAAAGGTATTCGAGTAGAAGTATCCGAGTAGTGCCCACCTCGGCCCGAGTACTCTCCGCCTCTTTTACGCTGCGTTCAGGTTCTGTCCGTAAACCTGAGCGTCGCTTCTTCCTCTGCTCCTGAACGCAGCAAAGAGCTTCCTCCTCCTCTCCGGCTCCACAAAGTACTTTACACAGAGTACTTTACCTAAGGAAGTACTTTACACAGAGTACTTTACCTAAGGAAGTACTTTACACGGAGTACTTTACCTAAGGAAGTACTTTACACGGAGTACTTTACCTAAGGAAGTACTTTACACGGAGTACTTTACCTAATGAAGTATTTTACACGGAGTACTTTACCTAATGAAGTACTTTTACACAGAGTACTTTACCTAAGGAAGTACTTTTACACACGTATCACTGTCGTCATTCCTCCCTCTGTTATGGCGAACTGTTACACCCCCTGACTCCGCCCCCACAGCCACTTAGCCCCGCCCCCTCTCCACCTGCAGTTTTTTACGGGACTTTTTGTACAGAATGTGTTTGTACAGAATTGTATGTTTCACCTGTGAATGGTTTTTGTTATGAGCCAATAGACGTTTGACATGTCGATGCTGTAAATATGTTTGACTTTTCTTGAAATAAATAAAGTCCTAAAGTCCTAAAGTCGAGTGTGCGGCTCGTTTGTGTCCCGACGCTCCGGAGTTCAGAGGAGTTCTGACGTCACAGGAGACAAACAGGACCAGAAAACACTGATCATATTAGTCCAGTACAGAGTTTTTCATTTCTGTGGTGGGATATTCCTGTAGTTACCATGGTTACCACAGGTTAAGATGATCTGAAAACTGGAAAAAACAAAATACAAAATGGATTTAAAGAGCACAGACGAGCTCATGGTCCTGTTAGAGTCTGATTAGGAAAAAATAGAGTAAAAGTATTTTTAAACTGTATTATATACTTACTCAAGTAAAAGTACTGTTACACTGTACTATATATATATACACACACATATATATATGTGTGTGTATATATATCTTGAATAAAAGTGTAAGAGTACTTGTACTTGAGTAATACGTCTATAGAACCATGTAACTCAAGTAAAAGTACTCTTTGTACAATATATTTATTACTAGAGTAAAAGTACTCTTACACTGTACTGTATACTTATTACTCAAGTAAAAGTACTCTTACTCGAACAGTATGTAAATAGTACAGTGTAAGAGTACTTTTACTCCCAGATACTTGTATCTTGTCCCAGTTCAGGACTCAGAGCAGGACTGTCCAGACGTCCCTGTTTCCTCAGGACAGTTCAGACCCTGTGTCCCACAGATTTGTTCTAGTTTTATAAAAGTCCCAGTGCCAAAAGTAAAGAGGCAGAAACTGACATTTGTTTGGGTAAAATCCAGAAAAGCTGCTTTAAAAATTCTTATTTATTAATTGAGTAAAGGAACAGCACATATTAATGAACATTTAAAGTCTAAATATTATTATCCTGATATCGTTACGTTACTTTGTCCATTTTTGTTTTGGAAAAGGAGCTCAGCGGAGGAAAAAGGCTGGGCAAAAAAGAACAAGAAAACAAACAAACAAACAAACAAACAAACAAACAAACAAACAAACAAACAAACAAACAAACAAACATTATAACAGGTCAGAATATAGATGATTCTGGGCATTTTAAACACAGGTTTTGGTTTTACGAGGCTCCTGGGGTCCGGCTCGTCCCTGCAGCTCAGATCTGACCTGGTACATGGTGTTCTCCCAGTGCAGAGAGAGAGAGAGAGAGTGTGTGAGTGTGTGTGAGTGTGTGCCTTATGTGTGTGTGTGTGTGTGTGTGTGCATTATGTGTTTGAGTGTGTGTATAGTGTGTGTGTGTGTGTGTGTGTGCGTGTGCGCATTATGTGTGTGTGTGTGTATAGTGTGTGTGTGAGTGTGTGCATTGTGTGTGTGTGTGTGTGTATAGTGTGTGTGTGTGTGTGTGTGTATAGTGTGTGTGTGTGTGTGCGTGTGCGCATTATGTGTGTGTGTGTGTATAGTGTGTGTGTGAGTGTGTGCATTGTGTGTGTGTGTATAGTGTGTGTGTGTGAGTGTGTGTGTGTGAGTGTGTGTGTATAGTGTGTGTGTGTGTGTGTGTGTGTGTGTGTATAGTGTGTGTGTGTGAGTGTGTGTGTGTGAGTGTGTGCATTATGTGTGTGTGAGTGTGTGTGTGTATAGTGTGTGAGTGTGAGTGTGTATAGTGTGTGAGTGTGTGAGTGTGTGTGTGTATAGTGTGTGAGTGTGAGTGTGTATAGTGTGTGAGTGTGAGTGTGTATAGTGTGTGAGTGTGAGTGTGTATAGTGTGTGAGTGTGTGAGTGTGAGTGTGTGCATTATGTGTGTGTGAGTGTGTGTGTGTATAGTGTGTGAGTGTGAGTGTGTATAGTGTGTGAGTGTGTGTGTGTATAGTGTGTGAGTGTGAGTGTGTATAGTGTGTGAGTGTGAGTGTGTATAGTGTGTGAGTGTGTGAGTGTGAGTGTGTGCATTATGTGTGTGTGAGTGTGTGTGTGTATAGTGTGTGAGTGTGAGTGTGTATAGTGTGTGAGTGTGTGTGTGTATAGTGTGTGAGTGTGAGTGTGTGCATTATGTGTGTGTGTGTGAGTGTGTGTATGTGTGTGTGTGTGTGTAGAGAACGGGGGTTAAAAGCTTCGTGTGGAGATTCAAACAGCTGTGACTCGCGCTCAGTTCGTCCAATCGGAGCCGGGGCTGATCTGAGTGGACGGAGCAGGACCCGGGGGCGGGACCTGGGGGCGGGACCTGGGGGCGGGACCTGGGGGCGGGACCTGGGGGCGGGACCCGGGGGCGGGACCCGGGGGCGGGACCCGGGGGCGGGACCCGGGGGCGGGACCCGGGGGCGTCCTGGATTATTTAACGGGACCTTCTGTTTTTATCTATGAGAACATCCAGCTGTTTGGACAAAGATCAGACCAGGAGCTTAAACCACACCACAAAAAAGGATTTTCTACCATAGTTAAACTGACTCGAATTAAGCAGATTCATCTTAAAAGACCAATTTTAAGATTTTTTACTTAATAAGATGAGTTTTTTTTTTACTTGTTTCAAGATATTCATCCTGATTTATCTTATCTCGATATTACAACTTATTCTCAGCACTTTTTATATGAACTCAGTCCAGGTTAAGCCTCTTTAACTTCCTCCTCAAACCAATAAGGGGAAAAATCTGTCCATAAACACTTGAAACTCAACATTGAGACATTTACTTACTATTAACAAATATTAGTACAATATTAGTTCATAGATTATTTTATATTTGTTAAAACATTAATACACAGATTTCAACAATTAATGTTTAGTTAATGATGAAAAAACTATTAACTTGGGCGAAATAGATATTTTAGTAACAATTAACAGATATTAATGAAGCGTTAGGTAATGATCAGTTTGCTGTTTATTATGGCGCCTTATTATAAAGTGTTCCCCAAAAATGTGTAAATGACAGAATAAAACACACTGCGTGGCCAGAAAAAAGAGGCTTCACCTGGATTTAACTGAGTCCAGACCTGAACCCAGTGAGAATCTGTGGGATGAGCTGGAAAAGACTCAGACTCGACCGTCATCAGTGATCCCGGTGAAAAATGAACACAACACCGGATGGAAATAAATCTTGGGACATTGCAGAAGCTTCTCGAAACAATTCCCCAGTGAATTTCGTTCATTTTTCACCAAGATCTTGCAATGAGCTGACCTCATTCTCTGAGCACACGCTGCTGCTGCACCTGGACCCGACCAACTGCAGCAACATCGGACCTGTTTGCTTAGTTAAATCCAGGTGGAGACTTTTTTTTTGGGCCACACAGTTTACAACTACTAAAAATAAAGCCTCCTCTGACTTCTGTTCGAAAACGATTGCGCTGATTCCTGCTGATGCTTTTACAGCTCCTCGTCGTAAACGTGGATGTGCTGCTGTGAGGTGAGCACCCGGGATCCAACTGCAGACTCTGAGGAGACGCAGGAGTGAGAGGGTCCAGTGGAGACGCACCGATCCGATACTGGTGGAGAATATCGACACCGATACCGAAGAATTAGCTGGACTGGATATCGGCTTCTGAATATCGGTTCACCTGAACATATGAATCAGTGTCAGATTTTCTGTTTTATTGGGAACACGTTTTATAGTGTTTCATTTTGAATGTCTTCACAACAAAGTGCTGCTCTACCATAACCACCACGACCACCCTCTGACCACCCTCTGACCACCCTCTGACCACCCTGACCACCCTGAGCACCCTCTGACCACCCTGAGCACCCTCTGACCACCCTCTGACCACCCTGAGCACCCTCTGACCACTCTCTGACCATCCTGAGCACCCTCTGACCACCCTGAGCACCCTCTGACCACCCTCTGACCATCCTGAGCACCCTCTGACCACCCTGAGCACCCTCTGACCACCCTCTGACCACCCTGAGCACCCTCTGACCACTCTCTGACCATCCTGAGCACCCTCTGACCACCCTGAGCACCCTCTGACCACCCTCTGACCATCCTGAGCACCCTCTGACCATCCTGAGCACCCTCTGACCACCCTCTGACCATCCTGAGCACCCTCTGACCACCCTGAGCACCCTCTGACCACCCACTGACCATCCTGAGCACCCTCTGACCACCCTGACCACCCTCTGACCACCCTGACCACCCTCTGACCACCCTCTGACCATCCTGAGCACCCTCTGACCACCCTCTGACCACCCTCTGACCATCCTGAGCACCCTGAGCACCCTCTGACCACCCTCTGACCATCCTGAGCACCCTCTGACCACCCTGAGCACCCTCTGACCACCCTGACCACCCTCTGACCACCCTGACCACCCTCTGACCACCCTCTGACCACCCTGAGCACCCTCTGACCACCCTCTGACCATCCTCTGAGCACCCTGAGCACCCTCTGACCACCCTCTGACCACCCTCTGACCATCCTGAGCACCCTCTGACCACCCTCTGACCACCCTGACCACCCTCTGACCACCCTGAGCACCCTCTGACCACCCTGAGCACCCTGACCACCCTCTGACCACCCTCTGACCACCCTCTGACCACCCTGAGCACCCTCTGACCACCCTCTGACCACCCTGAGCACCCTCTGACCACCCTCTGACCACCCTGAGCACCCTCTGACCACCCTGACCATCCTGACCACCCTCTGACCACCCTGAGCACCCTCTGAGCACCCTCTGACCACCCTCTGACCACCCTCTGACCATCCTGACCACCCTGTGACCACCTCCGCTCCATCACCTCTTCTGAGGTCTTCAGACGTTCCACCAGCTTCAGGCTCCACACTGTAAATGTCTCTGATCTGGCCACGATTTCCAGACTTCCCTCAGGTTCTCGTGTTTTCAGGTTGATTCTCTCCTTCCTCTTTCTGATTTGGTTGTATAATCTTAAAAAAATGTTCTGTCATTCAGGCTCATTCTGCTCTCTGATTGGATAATAATCTGGAGAACCACAACAAAATCGTGGCTTTCACGTCCACCGATTCGTAATGAAGAATCAGTAATAAATCGGCAATACGGTTCGTATTATTCGAACTTTCCCTCATTTCTCAGGACACAGGTCGTGTTTATAAAGTGTGAAAACTCCTGCTGTTCCCTGATGCACCTGTCGCACCTTCAGGTTTCAGCCTCACGCTCCAAAATAGATTCTTGAGATATTTGTGAGTCACAAACTCACGCAGATCCATCTTAACATATTCATGTCCTGCGGTTAATCAGGCGAAGAATCGCGTCACGGCGTCGCGCAGAGAAGAGCCGAGTCTGTGGAGGAAACTCGTCTGAGCTTTTCTCAAATCAGTTTTTTCCTCTTCCACCAATCAGATTCAACCAGTCGCCGATGATCTACATTTTTCGGTTTGTCAAGTTGAATCGACTCAAATAAATTTAAATATTCTTAATTTAGATCATGTGAACTTACCTAGAGGCTGTTTTTCCAGTGTAGTTTCACTGATGCTCGTCGTCGTTTCCTTTAAGTTTTCGTCTTTCTTCCCTCGATCGTTGTGGATAAATTCTTCGTAAAGAATGTTTCTCCTTTGTCGACCTTGTTGGTTGAAGGTTTGGGCAGATTTATGAAGCTGGGGGAGAATCGCTGGTTTCACTCTGATGATGCGTGAAGTTCAGATGGAGCAGGAAGTGTTTTGCGTCGCTTCAGAACAGCACAGCGGGCGACAGTGAGTGCGCTGAGTTCGACTGGGCCGGGACAGACCCACCGTCGCAAACAAATAAGTGTAAATAGTCGGTTATGACCCGTAGGATGTGGAGAAGTCGGACTTTTCGTAGTTTGGAGGATTTTCCCGACATTGAGGCGATGGAGACAATAAATGCTCTGGTGCTGCGGACCTTGTATCACACTGAGCCAAATGAAAGACTTTAAAAACCTGGAGGAGACCACTATTTAGAATTAAAATCAGCCGCTGCACCGGGAGAACTTGGAGTAATCATTAAAAATGGACTAAAACGCCAAATGACATCATTAAGCTCATAACATTAGCACCACATAAAGCTTTTTGCATGAGTTGGTAAGGTAAGGTAAGGTTTATTTATATAGCGCTTTACACAGACACATGTCCCCAAAGTGCTTTACACAGCATTTTACAGAGCATTCTTCATTCACTCCAGACCCAGTGGTGGTGCTACTGTTATAGCCACAGTTGCCCTGGGGCAGACTGACGGAGGCGCGGCTGCCAAGCCAAGCGGCGCCAACGGTCCCTCCGACCACCACCATCACTCACTCACACAACTTTTACACCAACAGTGCAGGTTTTGGGTTGATGGGGGAAACCGGAGCCCGGAGGAAACCCATCCAGACACGGGGAGAACATGCAAACTCCACACAGAAAGGCCCGGACGACCCAGGGATCGAACCCGCAACCTTCTTGCTGTGAGGCATGAGTGCTAGCCACTCAGCCACCGTGCCGCCGAGTTGGGACCCATAATGCAGCAGTTTACCGTCACTTACGACGCTCTACTTTCTAAATAATTGTCTAAAAAAACTTTGAAAATATGAATTCATAAAATGACACAATCCTGACCTGTTCCAAAGTGGTCGCTGCAAACTTGAGCGTCGTCTGTTTCTGCTCCTCCAAAAAAACATTAATCGGAACTTCTGGACTCCTACAGCGGGGCACTTTCGCCGTTGTGAAAAAGGTCAATTCAGAGACATTCAGATCAGTCCGGCCTGCAGGTTATATTCGGCCTGTAAGTCGCTACGTCATCATTTTATTTCTGACTGATCTCCATGTAAAAATGCTGCAGTGTTGTGTCCTGCTGTTTGAACAGATCAGAAACCAACACAAATACGAGGAGAAACTGTCATTCTTTGGTTTTCCAGTTGATGGAAATCTGCCGTAGCTTTTCCTCCAAATCGCCACATTCCACGTTCTCCCGTCGCTGTTTACGTCACAACAGAGAGAAATATCTAAACCCAAATACTGGATTCACTTAGAAATGACTCGCTAACTTATTTCTGGTGAAGCTTCCACACAGAGACGCAAAATACAAACTTGGGACGTAGTGAAAATAATAAGAAAACTTTATTCGCCGATTCACCTCTGACAAAATGGTCAATTTAAACTGCGGCGTCTCATCCACATTATCCATAGAATTTGTCCTTCACAAATAATGTCCCCAGTCCACAAACTCGCTCTGTGAATCCAGTTTTCTTCGTTCTTTAACAGTAAAAAGTCTGGACAGTTCCTCCCGTGTGTCTGTTTCCATCCACAGCCACGGATCAGCCACAGTGACTCTACTTCCTGTGGACTTCATCTCCTCTTTTCTGCTTTAAAAATCCTGTATCTGAAGTGTTGCTCCACATTTCACACATAATAATCCCACAGTTTGGACTTGGAGCTCCGATCTTTGAACACTTCAGAGTCTCAGAGCGACTGGTTTCACTGTAGACAGGAAACAGCAGGAAACAGACCCGACCCCAACATAAGTTCTAAATATCTGGGTACGGGTGCAGTAATAAACGGGTTTTCATGCTCTAGTTGGAACCTCACTAAAAAAAAGGAGGTGATGGTGAAAATATTCTCCGGTTTTGTCATTCTGAACCACAGACCGGATTGAACAAATGTTTCGTTGGACCCGGAAGTCGTGCGACGTCAGACTTACAAACCAAATACTGTAGGCTTGAGTGCTCAGGAAATGTCTGTTTTCACCTCCCCCTCATCCCCGCCCACAGCTCCGTTTATTAAATATAACTCGGGTTAAAGTTAAAACAATGTGAAATACATTTTATTAAGAATAAACACTCTCTGCTGTTGTGTAACACCACAGTGATGAGGGGCAGCGGATCACCACATTGATCCAAAACAGAATGACCTTGTTTTAGATCAATGCGGTGCTTATAAATGAACAAAATGTAAAAAAAAATATTCTGAGTATGTTATATTTTGTGACTGGAGACCAGACGAAAGCCGTGTTCTTTTAAACCTGATATAAATAAATGCATGATGACGGTACAATCTGTTTTTCTGAGTGTGTTTTTCATGTTTCAGATCAATATCCTCCTCACGTCAATAACAGGATTTTAAAAGTGCCTGGAGGAGCCGGACTGAGGTGCACTCCGGAGCCTCGGGTCCTTCAGCTCATTCAGGCCCCACGTTCGATTCTTCTGTGAGTCACGGCAAACTCCACGTCTCATCTTCCATTAGTGTCCTGCTCCTCAAAGCTCCTTCAGCCGCCTAATGGAGCTGCTTCATCTGCTCATCGACCGAGAGCTGGACGAAAGACAACGGGCGAGACCTGGAAGAACAACAACGGGCGAGACCTGGAAGAACGACAACGGGCGACAACGGGCGAGAGCTGGAAGAACGACAACGGGCGAGACCTGGAAGAACGACAACGGGCGAGACCTGGACGAAAGACAACGGGCGAGACCTGGAAGAACGACAACGGGCGAGACCTGGAAGAACGACAACGGGCGAGACCTGGAAGAACGACAACGGGCGAGACCTGGAAGAACGACAACGGGCGAGACCTGGACGAAAGACAACGGGCGAGACCTGGAAGAACGACAACGGGCGAGACCTGGAAGAAAGACAACGGGCGAGACCTGGAAGAACGACAACGGGCGAGACCTGGAAGAACGACAACGGGCGAGACCTGGAAGAACGACAACGGGCGAGACCTGGAAGAACGACAACAGGCGAGACCTGGACGAAAGACAACGGGCGAGACCTGGAAGAACGACAACGGGCGAGACCTGGAAGAACGACAACGGGTGAGACCTGGAAGAACGACAACGGGCGAGACCTGGAAGAAAGACAACGGGCGAGACCTGGAAGAACAACAACGGGCGAGACCTGGAAGAAAGACAACGGGCGAGACCTGGAAGAAAGACAACGGGCGAAACCTGGAAGAACGACAACGGGCGAGACCTGGAAGAACGACAACGGGTGAGACCTGGAAGAACGACAACGGGCGAGACCAGGACGAAAGACAACAGGCGAGACCTGGAAGAAAGACAACGGGCGAGACCTGGAAGAAAGACAACGGGCGAGACCTGAAAGAAAGACAACGGGCGAGACCTGGAAGAACGACAACGGGCGAGACCTGAAAGAAAGACAACGGGCGAGACCTGGAAGAAAGACAACGGGCGAGACCTGGAAGAAAGACAACGGGCGAGACCTGGAAGAAAGACAACGGGCGAGACCTGGAAGAACGACAACGGGCGAGACCTGGAAGAAAGACAACGGGCGAGACCTGAAAGAAAGACAACGGGCGAGACCTGGAAGAACGACAACGGGCGAGACCTGGAAGAAAGACAACGGGCGAGACCTGGAAGAACAACAACGGGCGAGACCTGGAAGAACGACAACGGGCGAGACCTGGAAGAAAGACAACGGGCGAAACCTGGAAGAACGACAACGGGCGAGACCTGGAAGAACGACAACGGGAGAGACCTGGAAGAACGACAACGGGCGAGACCTGGAAGAAAGACAACGGGCGAGACCTGGAAGAACAACAACGGGCGAGACCTGGAAGAAAGACAACGGGCGAGACCTGGAAGAACAACAACGGGCGAGACCTGGAAGAAAGACAACGGGCGAGACCTGGAAGAACAACAACGGGCGAGACCTGGAAGAAAGACAACGGGCGAGACCTGGAAGAAAGACAACGGGCGAAACCTGGAAGAACGACAACGGGCGAGACCTGGAAGGACGACAACGGGCGAGACCTGGAAGAACGACAACGGGCGAGACCAGGACGAAAGACAACGGGCGAGACCTGGAAGAAAGACAACGGGCGAGACAGGACGAAAGACAACGGGCAAGACCTGGAAGAACGACAACGGGCGAGACCTGGAAGAAAGACAACGGGCGAGACCTGAAAGAAAGACAACGGGCGAGACCTGGAAGAACGACAACGGGCGAGACCTGGAAGAAAGACAACGGGCGAGACCTGGAAGAAAGACAACGGGCGAGACCTGGAAGAAAGACAACGGGCGAGACCTGGAAGAACGACAACGGGCGAGACCTGGAAGAACGACAACGGGCGAGACCTGGAAGAAAGACAACGGGCGAGACCTGGAAGAACGACAACGGGCGAGACAGGACGAAAGACAACGGGCGAGACCTGGAAGAACGACAACGGGCGAGACCTGGAAGAACGACAACGGGCGAGACCTGGAAGAACGACAACGGGCGAGACCTGGAAGAACGACAACGGGCGAGACCTGGAAGAACGACAACGGGCGAGACCTGGAAGAAAGACAACGGGCGAGACCTGGAAGAACGACAACGGGCGAGACCTGGAAGAACGACAACGGGCGAGACCTGGAAGAACAACAACGGGCGAGACCTGGAAGAAAGACAACGGGCGAGACCTGGAAGAAAGACAACGGGCGAAACCTGGAAGAACGACAACGGGCGAGACCTGGAAGAACGACAACGGGTGAGACCTGGAAGAACGACAACGGGCGAGACCAGGACGAAAGACAACAGGCGAGACCTGGAAGAAAGACAACGGGCGAGACCTGAAAGAAAGACAACGGGCGAGACCTGGAAGAACGACAACGGGCGAGACCTGGAAGAAAGACAACGGGCGAGACCTGGAAGAACGACAACGGGCGAGACCTGGAGGAAAGACAAGGGGCGAAACCTGGAAGAACGACAAGGCGAGACCTGTAAGAACGACAACGGGAGAGACCTGGAAGAACGACAACGGGCGAGACCTGGAAGAAAGACAACGGGCGAGACCTGGAAGAACAACAACGGGCGAGACCTGGAAGAAAGACAACGGGCGAGACCTGGAAGAACAACAACGGGCGAGACCTGGAAGAAAGACAACGGGCGAGACCTGGAAGAACAACAACGGGCGAGACCTGGAAGAAAGACAACGGGCGAGACCTGGAAGAAAGACAACGGGCGAAACCTGGAAGAACGACAACGGGCGAGACCTGGAAGAACGACAACGGGTGAGACCTGGAAGAACGACAACGGGCGAGACCAGGACGAAAGACAACGGGCGAGACCTGGAAGAAAGACAACGGGCGAGACCTGGAAGAAAGACAACGGGCGAGACCTGGAAGAAAGACAACGGGCGAGACCTGGAAGAAAGACAACGGGCGAGACCTGGAAGAAAGACAACGGGCGAGACCTGGAAGAACGACAACGGGCGAGACCTGGACGAAAGACAACGGGCGAGACCTGGAAGAAAGACAACGGGCGAGACCTGGAAGAAAGACAACGGGCCAGACCTGGAAGAAAGACAACGGGCGAGACCTGGAAGAACGACAACGGGCGAGACCTGGAAGAACGACAACGGGCCAGACCTGGAAGAAAGACAACGGGCGAGACCTGGAAGAACGACAACGGGCGAGACCTGGAAGAAAGACAATGGGCGAGACCTGGAAGAACGACAACGGGCGAGACCTGGAAGAACGACAACGGGCGAGACCTGGAAGAACGACAACGGGCGAGACCTGGAAGAACGACAACGGGCGAGACCTGGAAGAAAGACAACGGGCGAGACCTGGAAGAACGACAACGGGCGAGACCTGGAAGAACGACAACGGGCGAGACAGGACAAAAGACAACGGGCGAGACCTGGAAGAACGACAACGGGCGAGACCTGGAAGAACGACAACGGGCGAGACCTGGAAGAACGACAACGGGCGAGACCTGGAAGAACGACAACGGGCGAGACCTGGAAGAACGACAACGGACGAGACCTGGAAGAACGACAACGGGCGAGACCTGGGACGAGGGACAGAAGACTCAGTCTTGACTTGGTCTTGTCTCGGTCTCGACCTTTAAAAGTCTCGATCTCGGCGTTTACAGTTTTCGGGTCTTGTTCCGGTCTTGTCTCGGTCCCGACTTTTAGAAGTCTCGGTCTTGTCTCGCTCTTGTCCCAGCCTTTAAAAGTCTCAGTCTTGTCTCAGTCTTGACCTTTAAAAGTCTCGGTCTTGTCTCAGAGGTCTCGGTGTTGTCCTGGTCTCGGGACCCTGTGGTCTCGGACTGGTCTTGGTCTCAATGAGTGTGATCTTGACTATAACACTAAGAACAACATTAGAACATGACTTATGTGATGTGGAACCTTTAAAGATCTTTCTGCAGGAGACGATTTTCAGTCAGAACAAAAGAAGAGGTTTTATCTCAGAGAAACTAGAAGGACCTGATATCAGGATTATAATAAACTAAAGTCTGTAACACTTCCACCCACAGTGAGCAAACTGTGATCTCAGACTCCTCTGAGCTCGAGCTGTGAGGGGCTGAAGGCTGAGGCTGCAGCGCCCTCTGCAGGACACCGTCTGCACCTGCACCTGAATACAGAATTACACTAAGACTTAGACGAACTTTAATGATCCACAAGGGAAATTATGTGGACACAGCAGCTCACACGTCACAATATAATATAATAACAAAGAGTAAAAATAGAAATGGTAATAAATAAAAAATAAGTACAAAAAAAACAAGGATGTACAAACAGAGCAGTTTAAATCAGATCGTAAAAGACATGAGTGTTTAAAGAGGTGTTGCACTTAACTTCTCTGGAGAATTCACTGTAACACATCACACATTTAGTTCATAGACTGTGTATATATATATATATATATATATATATATATATATATATATAAATATATGTATCATATATATATTAAAAAAAAAATTTCTCACGTTCCACGGTGGTTGGTCTCTCACCCTCATCAGCTCGGGTTCTACCAGAGGCCTGGGAGCTTGAGAGTTCTGCGCAGTATCTTTGCTGTTCCAGTACTGCACTTTTCTGGACTGAGATGTCTGTTGTCCTTCCTGGGATCTGCTGCAACCACTCCTCTAGTTTGGGGGTCACGGCCCCGAGTGCTCCGATCACCACAGGCACCACCGATGCTTTCACCTTCCAGGCCCTCTCCACCTCTTCTTTGAGCCCCTGGTATTTCTCTAGTTTCTCGTGTTCCTTTTTCCTGACATTGCCATCACTCGGTATTGCAATGTCCACCACCACGGCTTTGTTCTCTCGCTTATCCAGAACCACGATGTCTGGTTGGTTCATCACCATTCTGTCAGTCTGTATTTGGAAGTCCCACAGGATCTTGGCTCATTCTCCACAACCTTTGGAGGCGTTTCCCACCTTGATCCTGGGGTTTCCAGCCCGTACTCTGCACAGATGTTTCTGTACACTATGCCCGCTACTTGGTTATGTCGCTCCATGTTCACTTTCCCTGCAGCATCTGACACCCTGCAGTTATGTGCTGGACTGTCTCAGGCACTTCTTTGCACAACCTACACCTTGGGTCTTGTCTGGTGTGGTAGATCTGGGCCTCTATTGCTCGGGTGCTCAAGGCCTGCTCCTGTGTGTGTGTGTGTGTGTGTGTGTATATGTATGTATGTATGTATATGTATATATATGTATATATATATATATATATATATATATATATATATATATATATATATATATATATATATATATATATATATATATATATATATATATATATATATATATATATATATATATATGTGTATATATTGTATATATACAGGTGATCCCGGGGACAGTCAGAATGGATGTGGTCAAAAAGAAAGGAAAAGAAATGTGACTAGAGGTGTGTATGTAGCAGCGACATCTCCATAGAAACAAGCAGCACGGATGGACCCCCAACCCCAAAGTTACACAGTGCAGCTTTAAGTAAAAGTGCAAATACTGGGGCGAAAGATGATTAAAAAAGTAAAAAGTATTGCACGCTTCAGGCTCCATTCACTTTGGTTCCATTTGACTTTACATCAGAATATTGTCCCCGTCTGACTCTACATGAGCAGGTTCATGTGTGTGTGTGTGTGTGTGTGTCTGTGTGTGTGTGTGTGTGTGTGTGTGTGTGTGTGTGTCTGTGTGTGTGTGTGTCACACATACACACACACAGACACACACACCTCTAGAGCTTCTGACCTCTGACCCCTGTGGATCTTTTGGACGTTTAAAATCACAATACTGATCTGAATGGACCTAAACAAGGAACTGTTACTATAGCAACTGCAGCGCCCGGGATTTGGGCGAAAGTGTGAAAAAAGAGACACGTTCACTTTAAGCAATGGATTTATTTTATATCAAATGTATTGCATAGAAACAAACAAATTATTACAAACATCCACACGAGAAAAGAGACAAAATATGAATATTGATAAAACATAATGGGATTCAACTGATAAGAATGTACTATTGTACTGCAGTACATGTACTATAAGAATGTACTATTGTACTGCAGTACATGTACATAAGAATGTACTATTGTACTGCAGTACATGTACTATAAGAATGTACTATTGTACTGCAGTACATGTACTATAAGAATGTACCATTGTACTGCAGTACATGTACTATAAGAATGTACTATTGTACTGCAGTACATGTACTATAAGAATGTACTATTGTACTGCAGTACATGTACTATAAGAATGTACTATTGTACTGCAGTACATGTACTATAAGAATGTACTATTGTACTGCAGTACATGTACTATAAGAATGTACTATTGTACTGCAGTACATGTACTATAAGAATGTACCATTGTACTGCAGTACATGTACATAAGAATGTACTATTGTACTGCAGTACATGTACTATAAGAATGTACTATTGTAATGCAGTACATGTACTATAAGAATGTACTATTGTACTGCAGTACATGTACTATAAGAATGTACTATTGTACTGCAGTACATGTACTATAAGAATGTACTATTGTACTGCAGTACATGTACTATAAGAATGTACTATTGTACTGCAGTACATGTACTATAAGAATGTACTATTGTACTGCAGTACATGTACTATAAGAATGTACTATTGTACTGCAGTACATGTACTATAAGAATGTACTATTGACTTCCGGTGACGCCATGGCGGAGACAACAGCCTGATTCTTTCGCTCCCGGGGAGAACTTAAACATAAGTAGCCAGGCTCTCTAAAACTAAAATATACATCATCTATACTGCTCACAAGAAGGAAACATGATGGATGCCGCCCGAAAGGACGCAGAAAAAGCCAAAAAAACTAAGAACACCAGACAAAATCAGAACGACACCGATCTGGAACGAGACAACATGGCGAGCATGCTAGAAGAGTTCCGCACGTTCAGAAGAGAGCACGCAGAGGCCTCTGAACAAACCAAAGACGCTTCAGTCAGAGTGGAAACTACGCTGAACGAAACTGTTGAAAGAACAACACAACTGGAGCGACGAATGGCGGATGTGGAGCAGAGATTGCGCGATACGGAAGATATTACACAGAGACACGAAAGAGCCCTCCGTTATTTACTACAGCGAGATGCCAACCTGACTGCTAAGTGTGAAGACCTAGAATCCAGGGCAAGACGGAATAATATCCGGATTTATGGAATACAGGAAGGTGAGGAAAAGAACGATATGCTCGGTTTCATAACTAGCCTCATCCGTTCCTCACTGTCTTTACCGGAAGATTTAAACTTGAACATAGTGAGAGCGCAGCGCTCCCTAACCATGAAACTTAAAGACTCAGGCCCACCGACATCTATTATCGTCAGATTCTGGGACTACAGAGTCAAAGAAATGGTCATTCAACAGGCGTGGAGGCACAAAGGTGGGGTCACACACGAAGGACATAAGATCTTTTTCCATCAGGATTATACAACAGAAGTACAGAAGAAACGCAAGGAAGTAAGAGATGTGATAAAATTGCTCAGAAAGAAGAATATAAAAGCACAGTCGCCCTACTCTGCAAAGTTGAAAATTCATCTGGATTCAGGAGTGAAGACCTTCCCGACCCTCGCAGACGCTTTCACGGCACTCGGAGATTTGGGGATCCGCATCCAGTTTGATGAACGGGAAAAGCTACGCACCGAACTCTTAAAAAACAGCTGGG
This sequence comes from Odontamblyopus lacepedii, assembly GCA_034769755.1. Taxonomy (NCBI): domain Eukaryota; kingdom Metazoa; phylum Chordata; class Actinopteri; order Gobiiformes; family Gobiidae; genus Odontamblyopus; species Odontamblyopus lacepedii. The sequence continues at coordinate 2,130,309 of CM068345.1, forward strand.
CGCAAGCAGCCGGGGTAAACAAGGCGAGCGCATCGATGACCGACGCGGACCTGAGGAGTTTACTGTGAGGCGACCAATGAACCATACAATATAACGGTGAACTGTGAGTAGTAAAATATGGCACGATTTAGTGCATTGCTTATAAAAGAGAGTTTTGGCCAACTACTGCTTATTAAATTGAGTTAAATGTTCTCCTGGGGGGAGGAGTTTGTAGAGTTTAATTTATTTATTTATTTATTTTATTTTATTTTTTTCCTCCCCCATATACCTTTTTTCTTTCTTTTTGTTTTGTTTTATGGGAGGCCTTAGCAGAGGCAGGTGCCTGCCTATTTGCACTCATACTTTGTGTACGTTCGCGGACAGACGGTCACAACTCTCCGTTCACATTGAGACTGATACGTTCGTTAAATCAGTCAAATTTTGGGAAGTCAGATTTGTGGTTCCAAATCTCTGTTCATTTTTCAAGTTGAATGTGAATATTTTTCTATGCAGTCATATGTTCTGCAGATGCAGGTACACATTTGGGAAATTGACTTTGATATTAAAATCAAAGGGACTTATATATCCACATGCATAAACTAACTCTGTTAACCTATAATGTCCATGGCCTGAATCATCCTATCAAAAGGAAAAAAATATTGTCTCAGGTGAAAAAGATGCAATGTTCAATCGCGCTACTACAGGAAACACATTGAACAGAGAGTGAGCACATGAAAGAAGGGACTGGGTAAACTTGGTGTATAGTACTTCAAATGATAAAAAAAGAGGAGTTGCCATCTTAATTAGTAAAACGCTGTCCTTTTGTACTGAGGAGGTGGTAAAGGATAAATGGGGAAGGTGTGTTATGGTTATTGGAACAGTGGGAGGATCCGAGATATCCATTCTGAACTGATATGCCCCCAATGAATATGACCCTGCTTTTTTTAAGGAAATTGCCACTATTGTTGCCGATAACTCAAAGGGATTATTAATAATGGGTGGAGACTTTAACTTTAAGGACTTAAAGACCCATGGAGAGCCAAGAACCCAAAGGGAAAAGATTTGAGCTTTTTCTCTAATGCACATAAGAGCTACTCCAGGATTGATTTTTTTTTGCCTCCCCCAACAAGATATATATAAAGTTATAGATTGTCATATAGAACCAATAACCTTAAGCGATCATGCTCCTGTGATAATGAAAATAAATCTTGGTTCTCACCCCACTTTCAGATATTGGAGACTAAATGTATCACTACTGAACAATGCAGAAATAGTAAAAGAAATAAGACAACACTTAAAAGAATATTTTGACATAAATGACAACGGCGAGGTCAATCCGGCCATCCTGTGGGAGGGAGCAAAGGCCGTCACTAGAGGGAAATTCATCCGGATATCATCAAGGCTAAAGAGACAGCGACAGGAAGAACAATTAAAACTAGAAAATAAAATAAAACAATTGGAGATACAACACAGGAACACAGGATCAAGTAAGATTTTATCAGAGCTTAAAGAAGCAAGAAAATCCTTAGATAAGATTTTGTCTTATAAAGCAGAGGGAGCCTTAAGATTTTCCAAACAAAAATATTACGAATCAGGGAATAGAGCAAGTCGCCTTCTAGCTTTCCAACTACGTAAAGCTCAGGCTGATCGTACCGTTCCCAAAGTAACCCACCCTACGACAGGGAGAGTGGTGTCTCACCCTAAGGATGTGGCCAGTGCCTTTGCTTCATTCTATAAGAATCTGTATCAAGAAATGAAACCACATCCAACACCAGACCATATAGAGACATTTTTTGCTGGCTTAGACATTCCATCATTACCACTAGAGGCATCAGAACAAATTATATCAGCAATTTCTGAAAAAGAAATAAGAGAAGCAATTAAAAAACTGAAAAACAACAAATCTCCAGGTGTAGATGGCCTGTCAGGAGAATTTTATAAATGTTTTATAGACGATTTAACCCCAGTACTAAAAAGGGTGTTTGGATACTTCTTATCTCACGATAACCCTCCTGAAACATGGTCACAGACAATAATATCAGTGATTCATAAAGATGGAAAGGACCCAACACTTTGTGAGGGATATAGGCCCATTAGTCTGATTTGCAACGACCAAAAACTGCTAACCAGTATCCTAGCACATAGAATTCAAAAACATATTTCAAATCTGATCAACGTAGACCAAACAGGGTTTATACCCAACAGACACGGGGCAAATAACATCAGAAGAACCCTAAACATCATCATTACCTGTGCTAAGAAACAAAAGAAGACATCTGTGTTGATTAGCTTTGACGCTCAAAAAGCATTCGATACTGTAAATTGGACTTTTTTTTAAACAAAACACTGTCTGTGAGGGGATTCCACTCAAAACTCATAGACTGGATTGGTGTCATTTATAAAAATCCAAAAGCACGTGTCAGGGTCAGTGGCTGCTGCTCAGAGTGTTTCGACATACAGAGAGGGGTGAGGCAAGGTGATTGCTTGAGTCCTCTGCTCTTTGCTATAAATATTGAACCGTTGGCAGCTTCCATACGACAAAATATAGACATTAAAGGCATTAGAGATCAAAATAATAAAGAACACAAGATATCACTTTACGCAGACGACTTACTGGCCCATATAAGTGATCCGACCACCTCCATTCCTTCACTAATGAACATACTGAAAACATACGGACAAATCTCTGGCTATAAGATCAAACAATCAAAATCAGAGGCAATGATGTTGAATGGAAACTGGCCTACCCGGATATCAGGTAAACTCCACTGTCGTTGGTCCCAAAGCTTTAGGTACTTGGGTATCACAATAACAACTGATTTAACTAAACTATTTAAATTTAATTATGGGAAACTGAGGGGTCAAATAAAGGACGACCTTTCAAGATGGGAAATCATACCGCTCTCTCTTGTGGGACGTGTAGAGACAATAAGAATGAATGTTCTACCTAGATTACTTTTTCTTTTCCAGTCATTACCAATACATATACCAATCCCCACCTTCAATACAATAGATAAATGGTTATCAAAGTTTATATGGCAAAGTAAACGACCTAGACTCAAATTCAAAAGACTACTATGCTCAAAAGAGGATGGAGGCCTTAACCTTCCTAACCTAAGAAAGTAGTACTGGGCAGCTCCACTCAGGTCTATGGCTGCCTGGATATCCCATGACACAGATACAGGTTGGGTAGACATGGAACAAGGCGACTGTCCCGACATTCCACGAGACTCAACTCCATTCCTGAATCAGGATCAGTGGGGGAAAAAAAGGATAGACAACATCTGGATAAAATATACTCTTAGAGTATGGTCAGCGGTGAGGAAAAAACTACACCTTCCTATGACAATATCTAGAGCAATGAGGATAGCAAGCAACACAGACTTTATGCCAGCGGGTCGTGATGGGGGCTTTAGAAGATGGGAAGAGGCAGGCCTGGTGGTTCTGGACCAGCTGTTTGAGGGACACACCATTAAATCATTTGAAGAACTCCGAAACAAATTTCATTTATCACAGCACGACTTCTTTAGATATTTACAAATACGACATTATTTACACAAGCATCAAGAACGGGAAAGGCTTCGTAACCCAGCATCTAACATAGAATCTTTTAAAATTTCAATTATCAAAGGCACAATTAAAACAAAGCTTATATCTCATATTTATAATATATTACAAGAAGACTTGAAAGACAATAACATGGACATCAAAGAAAAATGGGAGCTAGAAATGAATGTCATCATCTCAGACAGACAATGGGCAGATGCCGAGGTGGACATAAATGAACCAGTCGCCCGAATTGGAAAGAGTTTGGATGGAAGATAAGAATGAGGTACTTCAGGACTCCACAGATGACATCAGAGTAATACCTCAGCACGATGCTGGAGAGGATGTGGTACGGTTGGGGATCACACGCAGATTTTTTGGGACTGCCCAATACTTTTAGAATATTGGCAAAATGTACAAAAAGAAATGAAGAAATGTTTATCAATAGATAAACCACTAGAACCAACAGACTTTATACTTGTGTACTTCCAGATGATCTTGAAGGAAGCACGTATACAGACATACTGCAAATACTTCTTTTGATTGCTAATAAAGTTATTACGGCATCATGGTTACAACCACAACCCCCAACGATAACACACTGGCAAGAAACAATCCAAGAGGTTTACAATATGGAGAACCTGACTGCACTATTACAACTAAAGACGGATGTTTTCACAAGTAAATGGACGAGAGTCGCTCCACACTTTCATTTAATAGAACTGGTGTGTGTGTGATTATCTCTCCATTTTATTTTTATACTATATACATTATTTTTATTTATCATTATAGTTTGTGTAGGTGTGTATGTGTATATACATGTATGTGTATGTGTATATAGAAGCGGATATGGATATATGTATATATATATATCCATCCATCCATCCATCCATCTTCTCCCGCTTAATCCGGCTGGGTCGCGGGGGCAGCGTGCTGCCCAATACTCATAGCACCTGACAATATATATATATATATATATTTATTTTTATATATATATTTTTTTTAATTTTATTTATCAATTTTTTTATTTTATTTTTTCTATATCACAAGACTTGGAGATATGGGTGTGAAAGGGTGAAGTATTATTTGAAGAATCGTGAAATGATCCAATATATAACAGGAAGAGAAGAAAAAGGAAGAAAAAAGGAAAAAAAGGGAAAAGAAACAAACAAACAAACAAACAAACAAACAAACAAAACAATAACCTGTGAAATGTGGTTCGTAACGTTCTTATTCTGCTCCCACCGAAGTCCGTGACATAAGACTAAAAACCAAGAGACTGAGAACTGTCCAGAGACTTTACACCTGTGGATAAACCTGTTGGTTCTATTTATGCTGGAAATGTGATGCAAATTATGACTGTACAGGATCATTGAAAATAAATAAAAAGTTCAACAAAAAAAAAGAATGTACTATTGTACTGCAGTACATGTACTATAAGAATGTACTATTGTACTGCAGTACATGTACTATAAGAATGTACTATTGTACTGCAGTACATGTACTATAAGAATGTACTATTGTACTGCAGTACATGTACTATCAGAATGTACTTATATATTCCACCTGATCGTACTCGGCTCCTTAAAGCTGCCGGACGCTCGTTTGTGGACAGTGAGGTGCAGATCTGAGCCAGAGAGAAGAATCGGTTTGGAGACGAAAGCTTAAAGGAAACGACGACGAGCATCAGTGAACTCCTCCTGAGCAAAGCTAACGTTACGGTCCTGAAGGAAGCAGAAGGAACTTGTTCACTCAGATTCTAGACTTAAAATGAAAAGTTGAATTTGTGATGTCGATATTAGTATAAACAGATTTGTGCCGTTTAAATGGGCGACATTTAATCTGTGAACATCTGCAGCATTTAAACTGCACAAATCTCTCAGTCTGTGCTGATGTCAACATCACTAAATCCATTTTTAATTTTATCCTAGAATCAGTCTGAGTGAACAAGTTATTTATGTTTCACTGATGCTCGTCGTTGTTTCCTTTAAGTTTTCCTCTTTCTTCCCTTGACCGTTGTGGATAAATTCTTCATGGACAGAATCTGTTCTTTATCGACTTTGTTGGATGAAGATTTGGTGTTGGGGCAGATTTATGAAGCTGGTTAAAATATGACACTTAATAATAAGACACTTTTCTACAGGGATTTTGCCGTAGAAAAGCATCGACCGGAAGCTGCTCAACATCACAGCACTTCCTGCCGTCGTGATGACTGTCGATTGGGACATGGCTAATAAAGCATCCCGAATCTGGAACTTCCGGTCATCATGTGATGTTTGCTGCAAAGGTCCTCCGAAAAAGTGAGCATCAAACCTCCATGTTTGATTTCCCAGTGGAAGCGTCTGTTGTCAAAGCCGATCTTTTCAGGCCTTTTGAACCACATCGCTTTTGTTTCTGGTTCTGATGTTGTCATATTTTAGTTATGGGATTCGGACATTGTAATCGTGCGGTTGTTGGACGTCCCAACAGCGGAAAACGGCTCGAGAAATGGGCTTCGGAAGTTTGCAAACTCCATAACTGCAAAAGGGAATCAGATCTGTGTGACTGCAAACCTCTGTTCAGACTGTTTCCCTTCCCAACGGAACTGAAAAATAGTGAAAAGCGAAGGCGACGGGCAGGACTGACACACAGGAAGGACGACAAAGGAAACCTTTGGCTGCCTAACAAATCATCCCGAGTTTGCAGCAAACATTTGTATGCGGAGCTCCAGCAAAGCAAAATCCCGATCCCTCACTCCATCTTGGTTACAAATTTTCGACTCTTGCTTTAGCAAACAGTTCCTGTGCATTTGGTTCTATTTTGATGCCCGAGGCAGCAAATACCCGAGCAACAAGTTGGTTCTTCGCCTGAGTCTGAAGGCGAAGAACCAACATTCATGAGCGTCGCTTAAGTTTGGACCTGGAAAGTCGATGCTCTGAAAAATTACCTCAGAAAAATAAACTTGAAAGTTACCGGTGGAAAAGACGAACTTGCGGCCTCGAGGTAGACATCAAAATAGAACCAAATGCACAGGAACTGTTTGCTAAAGCAAGAGTCGAAAATTCGTAACCAAGATGGAGTGAGGGATCGGGATTTTGCTTTGCTGGAGCTCCGCATACAAATGTTTGCTGCAAACTCGGGATGATTTCTTAGGCAGCCGATTTTTTTTTTCTCCGAAGCCCATTTCTCGAGCCGTTTTCCGCTGTTGGGACGTCCAACAACCGCACGATTATGACGTCCGAATCCCATAACTAAAATATGACAACATCAGAACCAGAAACAAAAGCGATGTGGTTCAAAAGGCCTGAAAAGATCGGCTTTGACAACAGACGCTTCCACTGGGAAATCAAACATGGAGGTTTGATGCTCACTTTTTCAGAGGACCCTTTGCAGCAAACATTACATGATGACCGGAAGTTCGAGATTCGGGATGCTTGTGTACAAAAAATGCTAATGATGCTAATGATTTTAATGATGCTAATGACGCTAATATGCTAATATGCTAATGATTCTAATGATACTAATGACGCTAATATGCTAATGATGCTAATGATGCTAATGATGCTTCTGAAGTATCTGAAACTGAACCAACTCAGATCTGAACCGGTCTCAGTCTCAGCCGGGGCCTCTCTCTAGCGCCGCCTCTGGCCCTGACCTGAAACAACAGAACACAGCACAACAACAGGTCAGAAACCGGGACTAAACCAGAACTAAACCAGGTCTAAACCAGGACTAAACATGACTAAACCAGGTCTAAACCAGAATTAAACCAGGTCTAAACCAGGACTAGACCAGGTCTAAACCAGGACTAAACCAGGTCTAAACCAGGACTAAACCAGGTCTAAACCAGGACTAAACCAGGACTAAACATGACTAAACCAGGTCTAAACCAGAACTAAACCAGGTCTATACCAGGACTAAACATGACTAAACCAGGTCTAAACCAGGACTAAACCAGGTCTAAACCAGGACTAAACCAAGACTAAACCAGGTCTAAACCAGAACTAAACCAGGACTAAACCAGGACTAAACATGACTAAACCAGGTCTAAACCAGGACTAAACATGACTAAACCAGGTCTAAACCAGGACTAAACCAGGACTAAACCAGGTCTAAACCAGGACTAAACCAGGACTAAACCAGGTCTAAACCAGGTCTAAACCAGGTCTAAACCAAGTCTAAACATGACTAAACCAGGTCTAAACCAGGTCTAAACATGACTAAACCAGGTCTAAACCAGGACTAAACCAGGTCTAAACCAGGTCTAAACCAGGACTAAACCAGGACTAAACCAGGTCTAAACCAGGTCTAAACCAGGACTAAACCAGGTCTAAACCAGGACTAAAGCAGGACTAAACCAGGTCTGAACCAGGACTAAACCAGGACTAAACCAGGTCTAAACCAGGTCTAAACATGACTAAACCAGGTCTAAACCAGGACTAAACCAGGTCTAAACCAGGACTAAACCAGGACTAAACCAGGTCTAAACCAGGACTAAACCACGACTAAACCAGGACTAAACCAGGTCTAAACCAGGACTAAACCAGGTCTAAACCAGGTCTAAACCAGGTCTAAACCAGGACTAAACCAGGACTAAAGCAGGACTAAACCAGGACTAAACCAGGACTAAACCAGGACTAAAGCAGGACTAAACCAGGTCTAAACCAGGACTAAAGCAGGACTAAACCAGGTCTAAACCAGGACTAAACCAGGACTAAACCAGGTCTAAACCAGGACTAAACATGATTAAAGCAGGTCTAAACCAGGACTAAAGCAGGTCTAAACCAGAAATAAACCAGGACTAAGCCAGGTCTAAACCAGGACTAAAGCAGGACTAAACCAGGTCTAAACCAGGACTAAACCAGGACTAAACCAGGTGTAAACCAGGACTAAACATGACTAAACCAGGTCTAAACCAGGACTAAAGCAGGTCTAAACCAGGACTAAACCAGGTCTAAACCAGGTCTAAACCAGGACTAAACCAGGACTAAACCAGGACTAAACCAGGTCTAAACCAGGACTAAACATGACTAAACCAGGTCTAAACCAGGACTAAACCAGGACTAAACCAGGACTAAACCAGGACTAAACCAGGTCTAAACCAGGACTAAACCAGGACTAAACCAGGTCTAAACCAGGACTAAACCAGGACTAAACCAGGACTAAACCAGGTGTAAACCAGGACTAAACCAGGACTAAACCAGGTCTAAACCAGGACTAAACCAGGTCTAAACCAGGACTAAACCAGGACTAAACCAGGTCTAAACCAGGACTAAACCAGGACTAAACCAGGACTAAACCAGGACTAAACCAGGTCTAAACCAGGACTAAACCAGGACTAAACCAGGTCTAAACCAGGACTAAACCAGGACTAAACCAGGACTAAACCAGGTCTAAACCAGGACTAAACCAGGACTAAACCAGGACTAAACCAGGACTAAACCAGGACTAAACCAGGTCTAAACCAGGACTAAACCAGGTCTAAACCAGGACTAAACCAGGACTAAACCAGGTCTAAACCAGGTCTAAACCAGGACTAAACCAGGTCTAAACCAGGACTAAACCAGGTCTAAACCAGGTCTAAACCAGGACTAAACCAGGACTAAACCAGGACTAAACCAGGACTAAACCAGGACTAAACCAGGGCTAAACCAGGTCTAAACCAGGACTAAACCAGGTCTAAACCAGGACTAAACCAGGACTAAACCAGGTCTAAACCAGGTCTAAACCAGGACTAAACCAGGACTAAACCAGGACTAAACCAGGACTAAACCAGGTCTAAACCAGGACTAAACCAGGACTAAACCAGGACTAAACCAGGACTAAACCAGGACTAAACCAGGTCTAAACCAGGACTAAACATGACTAAACCAGGTCTAAACCAGGTCTAAACCAGGACTAAACCAGCACTAAACCAGGTCTAAACCAGGACTAAACCAGGGCTAAACCAGGTCTAAACCAGGTCTAAACCAGGACTAAACCAGGACTAAACCACATCTAAACCAGGGCTAAACCAGGACTAAACCAGGACTAAACCAGGTCTAAACCAGGACTAAACCAGGACTAAACCAGGACTAAACCAGGACTAAACCAGGACTAAACCAGGTCTAAACCAGGTCTATAGTCAGGACCTTGCAGTAGTAGTAGTACATCGGGAGGATGTACAGGAGCTTCAACAGAAGAATCACCAAGACCCTGATGATCAGGTCTGAGTCTGACTCTGCAACACAAAAGAACCCGGATCAGACCAGGACCAGGACCAGGACCAGGACCAGGACTCTCCACTGACCCTCTCCTGAGTCTGTATGTGGACGTACCTCCCAGGGAGAGCTGGAGGATGGAGCTCTGAGAGGAGAAGCTGTGGTTGAACACCTGCAGGAGGTAAACACAGGTGTAGTTTCCTTTGTGGGCGTGGCCAGCGTCAGAGAACAGGAAGTGGGCGGAGTGATTGACGGCGGGCAGGGTGCGGTTCTGAGCGGGGGGCTCGGCGGGAGAGAGGAGCCGGAAGGAGCCGCCCGGGTACTGTGGCTCCACGGAGCATTGGACCCTGAACTTTGAGCCCAGCTGCACCCGCAGCCCCTGAGGCCGGACCTCAGAGGCCCCGTCAGACACAGACACGGAGATGATTGGACGATTCAGGAGGTCTGTGGAGAGACGGGATTGGACAGGTCAGTCTGTGTGTGTGTGTGTGTGTGTGTGTTACACTCCTCTGGAGCAACTAGAAAAATCATCTGAGAGACACAAAAATGTAAATCAGAGTTTTACCTGAACACATCACCTCCAGACCCCAGGAAGAGGAGGATGAACCATAGACACATCCTCTCACTGAAGACTTCTTCACACAGTCAGATGAGACCTCCCACACAGAACTCTGTGGAAAATCATCTCTTTGTTCTCCATCAACAGCAGAGCCACAGTCCAGGTCTCTGCACACACCAGCTGTGTCCAACTGGTCCCAGAGTCTATAGGGCTCCACCACCCGTCTCCACTCTCCTCTGTGCTTCACCTCCACAGTCCCAGCACAGCGACTGGCCCCTCCCACCAGCCTGAGCGGCTCTGAACAGACAAGAGACAGAGTGAAGCTCCGCCCCTTTACCTGTGCACTGAAGCCCCGCCCCTTTACCTGTGCACTGAAGCCCCGCCCCTTTACCTGTGCAGGTGAGGGTGACAGCGGCTCCAGAGGAGCAGGTCCTTGAGTCGGAGCGGGGACAGTCCATCAGAGCAGACTCATGGCCCTCACAGTGGAACGTCTGCCCCAGAGGAGAGAGCGCCCCCTGGAGGAGAGAAGGAGCCCCACAGCCCAGCTCCCTGCACAGCACCTCTGCCCCCCGCTGGCCCAAGTCCCCGTCACAGACCCCGGTCCAGGACCCGTCCCAGATCTGCACTGATCCTGAGCACAGACCGGACCCCGAGACCAGACCGGACCCCGAGACCAGACCGGACCCCGAGACCAGACCGGACCCTGAGACCAGACCGGACCCCGAGACCAGACCGGACCCTGAGACCAGACGCACAGAGTCTGTGGACACACACGAGACATCAGCACTTTGAGCCGATAGGACGCACACGTGTGTGACATCACTGCTGTAGTGCAGATTTATGTGTGTGTGACACAGAAGTGTGTGTGTGTGTGTGTGTGTGTGTGTGGTACAGAGGTGTGTGTGTGTGTGATACAGAAGTGTGTGTGTGTGTGTGTATGTGGTACAGAGGTGTGTGTGTGTGTGTGATACAGAAGTGTGTGTGTGTGTGTGTGTGTGTGTGGTACAGAGGTGTGTGTGTGTGTGATACAGAAGTGTGTGTGTGTGTGTGTGTGGTACAGAGGTGTGTGTGTGTGTGTGTGATACAGAAGTGTGTGTGTGTGTGTGTGTGTGTGTGTGTGTGATACAGAGGTGTGTGTGTGTGTGTGTGTGATACAGAAGTGTGTGTGTGTGTGATACAGAAGTGTGTGTGTGTGTGATACAGAGGTGTGTGTGTGTGTGTGTGATACAGAAGTGTGTGTGTGTGTGTGTGTGATACAGAAGTGTGTGTGTGTGTGTTTGTGATACAGAAGTGTGTGTGTGTATGTGGTACAGAGGTGTGTGTGTGTGTGTGTGTGTGTGTGTGGTACAGAGGTGTGTGTGTGTGTGTGATACAGAAGTGTGTGTGTGTGTGTGTGATACAGAAGTGTGTGTGTGTGTGTGTGATACAGAAGTGTGTGTGTGTGTGTGTATGTGGTACAGAGGTGTGTGTGTGTGATACAGAAGTGTGTGTGTGTGTGTGTGTGATACAGAAGTGTGTGTGTGTGTGTATGTGGTACAGAGGTGTGTGTGTGTGATACAGAAGTGTGTGTGTGTGTGTGTGTGTGTGTGTGATACAGAAGTGTGTGTGTGTGTGTGTGTGATACAGAAGTGTGTGTGTGTGTGTATGTGGTACAGAGGTGTGTGTGTGTGTGTGTGTGTTACACTCCTCTGGAGCAACTAGAAAAATCATCTGAGAGACACAAAAATGTAAATCAGAGTTTTACCTGAACACACCACCTCCAGACCCGAGGAAGAGGAGGAGAATGAACCAGAGACACATCCTCTCACTGAAGACTTCTGCACACAGTCAGGTGAGACCAACCACACAGAACTCTGTGGAAAATCATCTCTTTCTTCTCCATCAACAGCAGAGCCACAGTCCAGGTCTCTGCACACACCAGCTATGTCCAACTGGTCCCAGTGTCTAAAGGGCTCCATCACCTGCACCACCTCCACCACCTCCACCCGTCTCCACTCTCCTCTGTGCTTCACCTCCACAGTCCCAGCACAGCGACTGGCCCCTCCCACCAGCCTGAGCGGCTCTGAACAGACAAGAGACAGAGTGAAGCCCCGCCCCTTTACCTGTGCACTGAAGCCCCGCCCCTTTACCTGTGCAGGTGAGGGTGACAGCGGCTCCAGAGGAGCAGGTCCTTGAGTCGGAGCGGGGACAGTCCATCAGAGCAGACTCATGGCCCTCACAGTGGAACGTCTGCCCCAGAGGAGAGAGCGCCCCCTGGAGGAGAGAAGGAGCCCCACAGCCCAGCTCCCTGCACAGCACCTCTGCCCCCCGCTGGCCCAAGTCCCCGTCACAGACCCCGGTCCAGGACCCGTTCCAGATCTGCACTGATCCTGAGCACAGACCGGACCCCGAGACCAGACCGGACCCTGAGACCAGACCGGACCCCGAGACCAGACCGGACCCCGAGACCAGACCGGACCCCGAGACCAGACCGGACCCCGAGACCAGACGCACAGAGTCTGTGGACACACACGAGACATCAGCACTTTGAGCCGATAGGACGCACACGTGTGTGACACAGAGGTGTGTGTGTGTGTGATACAGAAGTGTGTGTGTGATACAGAAGTGTGTGTGTGTGTGTGTGTGATACAGAAGTCTGTGTGTGTGTGTGTGTGGTACAGAGGTGTGTGTGTGTGTGTGATACAGAAGTGTGTGTGTGATACAGAAGTGTGTGTGTGTGTGTGTGTGGTACAGAGGTGTGTGTGTGTGTGTGTGTGTGATACAGAAGTGTGTGTGTGTGTGTGTGTGTGTGTGTGTGGTACAGAGGTGTGTGTGTGTGTGTGTGTGTTACACTCCTCTGGAGCAACTAGAAAAATCATCTGAGAGACACAAAAATGTAAATCAGAGTTTTACCTGAACACACCACCTCCAGACCCTCGGAAGAGGAGGAGGATGAACCAAGGACACATCCTCTCACTGAGGACTTCTGCAGACAGTCAGGTAAGATCGCCCACACAGAACTCTGTGGAAAATCATCTCTTTGTTCTCCATCAACAGCAGAGCCACAGTCCAGGTCTCTGCACACAACAGCTGTGACCAACTGCTCCCAGAGTCCATAGGACACCACCCGTCTCCACTCTCCTCTGTGCTTCACCTCCACAGTCCCAGCACAGCGACTGGCCCCTCCCACCAGCCTGAGCGGCTCTGAACAGACAAGAGACAGAGTGAAGCCCCGCCCCTTTACCTGTGCACTGAAGCCCCGCCCATTTACCTGTGCAAACACACACTCCTCTCAATGAGGAGGTTGTGGGTTAGATTCCTGCTGTGTGTGAGTGTGTTGCTGAGTGGTTCTTACCTGTTGAGCTGTTTGCTGCCAGGACCCCTGCACACAGGACCCCTGCACACAGGACCCCTGCACACAGAGTTCATGTTACAAAATGGCGTCTGTTAGTCACATGACATAGAGCTGTGCACAAAATGGCGGCTGTTCTGGGACAGGAAGAGACTGTGGTGCAGCGTGACGCCCTGTGACATACAGTCCCTGACAAAAGTCTTGTCTCTGATCCATTTTGTAGAAATAAAAGTTTATAACCTGACGTTAAATTAATCGATTGGTTTTAGAAATGTCTCATATGAAAGTAAAACCCTCCCAAATTCTGCTCAATATACGAAAATAAATTTGCTTCACTGAAGAAACATTGATCATTTAATGAACACAGAAAGGTCAGATTTTGGCAAGACAAAAGTCTAAAACACACATGCACACACACACACACACAAACACACACACACACACACAAACACACACAAACACACACAAACACACACACACATCCACACACAGACTCACACACACACACACAAACACACACACACACACACACACAAACACACACACACAAACACACACACACATCCACACACAGACTCACACACACACACACATACACACAAACACACACATCCACACACAGACTCACACACACACACACAAACACACACACACATCCACACACAGACTCACACACACACACAAACACACACACACATCCACACACAGACTCACACACACACACATACACACAAACACACACATCCACACACAGACTCACACACACACACACGCACACACATAAACACACACACACATACACATGCACACATATAAACACACACACATAAACACATACACAAATACACACACAGATACACACACACATACACACACACGTAAACACACACATGCACACATACACACACGCACACAAAAAACAAACACAGGCACACAGACACACATAAACACAGACACATAAACACACAAACACACACACACCTGCACACACAGAGACACATACACACACAAACACGAGCGGCTCTGAACAGACAAGAGACAGAGTGAAGCCCCGCCCCTTTACCTGTGCACTGAAGCCCCGCCCCTTTACCTGTGCACTGAAGCCCCGCCCCTTTACCTGTGCACTGAAGCCCCGCCCCTTTACCTGTGCAGGTGAGGGTGACAGCGGCTCCAGAGGAGCAGGTCCTTGAGTCGGAGCGGGGACAGTCCATCAGAGCAGACTCATGGCCCTCACAGTGGAACGTCTGCCCCAGAGGAGAGAGCGCCCCCTGGAGGAGAGAAGGAGCCCCACAGCCCAGCTCCCTGCACAGCACCTCTGCCCCCCGCTGGCCCAAGTCCCCGTCACAGACCCCGGTCCAGGACCCGTTCCAGATCTGCACTGATCCTGAGCACAGACCGGACCCCGAGACCAGACCGGACCCCGAGACCAGACCGGACCCCGAGACCAGACCGGACCCCGAGACCAGACCGGACCCTGAGACCAGACCGGACCCTGAGACCAGACGCACAGAGTCTGTGGACACACACGAGACATCAGCACTTTGAGCCGATAGGACGCAGACGTGTGTGACATCACTGCTGTAGTGCAGATTTATGTGTGTGTGACACAGAGGTGTGTGTGTGTGTGTGTGTGTGTGTGTGTGGTACAGAAGTGTGTGTGTGTGTGTGTGTGATACAGAAGGGTGTGTGTGTGTGTGTGTGTGTGATACAGAAGTGTGTGTGTGTGTGTTACACTCCTCTGGAGCAACTAGAAAAATCATCTGAGAGACACAAAAATGTAAATCAGAGTTTTACCTGAACACACCACCTCCAGACCCCAGGAAGAGGAGGAGAATGAACCAAAGACACATCCTCTCACTGAAGACTTCTGCACACAGACATATGAGACCAACCACACAGACCTCCGTGGAAAACCATCTCTTTTTTCTCCGTAAACAGCAGAGCCACAGTCCAGGTCTCTGCACACACCAGCTGTGGCCAACTGGTCCCAGAGTCCAAAGGGCTCCACCCGTCTCCACTCTCCTCTGTGCTTCACCTCCACAGTCCCAGCACAGCGACTGGCCCCTCCCACCAGCCTGAGTGGCTCTGAACAGACAAGAGACAGAGTGAAGCCCCGCCCCTTTACCTGTGCACTGAAGCCCCGCCCCTTTACCTGTGCAGGTGAGGTTGACAGCGGCTCCAGAGGAGCAGGTCCTTGAGTCGGAGCGGGGACAGTCCATCAGAGCAGACTCATGGCCCTCACAGTGGAACGTCTGCCCCAGAGGAGAGAGCGCCCCCTGGAGGAGAGAAGGAGCCCCACAGCCCAGCTCCCTGCACAGCACCTCTGCCCCCCGCTGGCCCAAGTCCCCGTCACAGACCCCGGTCCAGGACCCGTCCCAGATCTGCACTGATCCTGAGCACAGACCGGACCCTGAGTCCAGACCGGACCCTGAGACCAGACCGGACCCCGAGACCAGACCGGATCCTGAGACCAGACCGGACCCCGAGACCAGACCGGACTCCGAGACCAGACCGGACCCTGAGACCAGACGCACAGAGTCTGTGGACACACACGAGACATCAGCACTTTGAGCCGATAGGACGCACACGTGTGTGACATCACTGCTGTAGTGCAGATTTATGTGTGTGTGACACAGAGGTGTGTGTGTGTGTGTGTGTGTGTGTGTGGTACAGAAGTGTGTGTGTGTGTGTGATACAGAAGTGTGTGTGTGTGATACAGAGGTGTGTGTGTGTGTGTGTGTGTGTGTGTGTGGTACAGAAGTGTGTGTGTGTGATACAGAAGTGTGTGTGTGTGTGTGTGTGTGTGTGTGTGTGGTACAGAGGTGTGTGTGTGTGTGTGTGGTACAGAGGTGTGTGTGCGTGTGTGTGTGGTACAGAAGTGTGTGTGTGTGATACAGAAGTGTGTGTGTGTGTGTGTGTGTGTGTGTGGTACAGAGGTGTGTGTGTGTGTGTGTGTGTGTGGTACAGAAGTGTGTGTGTGTGTGTGTGTGGTACAGAGGTGTGTGTGTGTGTGTGTGTGTGTTACACTCCTCTGGAGCAACTAGAAAAATCATCTGAGAGACACAAAAATGTAAATCAGAGTTTTACCTGAACACACCACCTCCAGACCCGAGGAAGAGGAGGAGAATG